>JAOBYF010157776.1:0-18507 GCA_025403605.1 Parazoanthus darwini | reverse complement strand
TAGTAGTAGTAGTAGTAGTAGTAGTAGTAGTAGTAGTAGTAGTAGTAGTAGTAGTAGTAGTAGTAGTAGTAATAGTAATACTAATAGCATTTTAGATTGGTTTGCTAAGTTTTAAAAGCTACACTAGTACACAGAAACATTCCGAACTTTCGGCTCTGCCAGTGCCTTGTTGACAATGATTGAACAGGTCACATTACGCGTGATCTGATCAGTTTGGTCCAGATCGCTGGAAGGTTGCATCGGCCCCCGTCTTTGTCCTGGGATCTGGACCAGTGGCCCAAAGCCCAAAGCTCGGTGTTTTTCTGTGTGCTAGTGTACCGTCAAAAACTAAAGAAGGACAAGAAGCTTCATCGAGCCTTACCATCTGATCAGTAACTATTTTAAAATTGATTGAAACAGCGTATACTTTAGTCTCTATTTTTCACAACAATTCGCATATTATTTGATAAAGTAATAAAAACCAACTCACATGAAGTGGAATGAATGCTACAACAACAAAAAAATGAGAGAAACAACAAAATTGCAATTTTTGAAACTCTTAAAAGAGAAATTGTATTCTATTATTTCAACAACAACATCATCAGTAACAACAACAACAACAATGATAACAATAATGATAATGATAATGATAACAATAAAAATAAGCGCTAAAATTATCATAATGATATTAATGCACAGTTTATATAGCACGTAAGTATGATGGACATCGATATGATTCGTTTTGTTTACATTTTACCAATAGCATAAAATGAAAAGATTCAAATTCCAGCTTAAATAAACAGAGTTCCACAAATTGAAAGACCATCGCAGATTTCTTTTTTACGCGGGTTCCTACAATGAGTGACTAAAAATGTCAAATTTATTGAGATTTATATGGCTTTTCCCACCCAACCATATACTGTTTGTAATTTGGAACTTTTCAAACCTCGTGACTCGAAAAGTACTCGGTAAACATGCTCAAACTTTTACTGAGCACTAACTGAGCCATAGTCGTTTATTCTGTGAACTCTGCTATTTAAAAGTTTATGTTTTATTCATGGCTATGTAAACAATTACGTAAGCAAATATTCACCTACATATACCAAATTTGTGGTCGGATACTCACCTGTCATATTGAATCCAGGAGGTCTGCATACGACCGCTGCCCGATATCTTCTGCAGTAGTTCGGATTGATCAAATTCTGTTCTCCTCGAGGACACTGATCTACTGAAGACTCATACCCCTTGCACTGAATGCCGTTGAACGCCGCCCCGTTATCAGTTCCACTCTGTATATAATTCCATTGAAATTCGGAATATTGTCCGCCAGCAAGGCTGTCACTGAAACCCATCTGGCGGCACGCCACGTCAGCATTTTTCTTGTTCCAATATCTGTCGCACACAGATACCCAGCGGTTGTTAACTTTTCTTTCCACATAGCCTGATGTTTTTGTCGGACCTTGGACCAGTCGAAGCTCGGTGTCTATATAAAAGAGTAATAGATTTGCTAAACTCTTAACAAGTACAAGAGTATGGAATGAAGTGCATGTGCGTTTCTTGTTTTGTTTCAGTCTGCAGAATCGAAACATTTGCAGAAACTGATAATGCAGTTGATAGATACAGTAAAAAGAAACTAGTTAATCACATACGGTTGTTTCACGTGACAATCAATCATTTACCTGCAGAATGGCCGAAACGTTGTGTACAAACGAAATAAGATCTAGTTTATGATTTATGATTTATTAAAACCTGTTTTGTTCAGGTAAATGTTTCAGTTTCACCAAGGTAGCGTACAAGATAACAGCGAGGGCAAAGGGTGGTTTCCCGTAGGAGCGAAAAATGTCCGTACGATACTTGTTAGATGTTTGTAAAAGCGGGCTATAGAAGTTTCAGATTGGTTGCTTCGATAGTGCATGGGATTTTTGCTAGAAACTCCGAGAATTTGGTTCCTGGTGAGAAATTCGGTCCAGTTATTTTGTGGAGTCTTTTGCCTTAAGGCGTCCCTGGGACCATTAGCCATTGTTCTGGCCGTGTTCACCAAGACAGATAAAACAAAATTCGTAAAGACGAATTTGTAAACACAAAACGACGCCAAAACTACTTGGAATTCCAGTCATCATCTGCCAGAAGACGTTCCCAACAAGCACTGTTAACCTTACTTTGAGATAACGTTAGATAGCTGGCGAGAACACCGAAAATTACGCAAAGCCACAAAGCGCGTCTGTCCAGTATTATCATCAGAACAACACCTAATGAATGCTGGCGTGTCTTGACTCGTTAGAAACACTCAAAAACTAAGAGTGATTTCTTTTAAAAAGATAGGTTGACTGAGATGAACTATAGTAAAAGAGCGAAATGGCTATGAAACTCAGCCAGCTTCTTTGTTGTGGGTCTTCGTTTTTTATTATTTTCTTTTGTTCGTTGGCCTTGACGGTGCACAAAACACAAAATGCATATAAAACCAACCAGTGAAAATATCTGTGCTCACACATTGACCAAAGCAATGTACACTGTCACGGTTCGTTCAACCTAGGACAAAGCAGCTTTGTTCACTCCTTTTGATGTTTGTTGAGCTTCACAACCAGTTAGTTTTATCAACTATGGATGAACGGGGAAATGTTAAGCGAGTTATTCTACGGGGGTGGGTTTAAGGGAGGGGCCGACAGAACCCTGCATTCTTGGAAATATTTTTCAAGAGAAGCACTGAAAAAAAATCTTTTAGAGCACAGATGTCATTTTCCGGTTTCCCCTTTCCGAAATACTGGGAATCGCCCCCAGAGCTGTAGGGCTACAATGGCTGCTTTATAAACTATTGGAAGAAATTCGTACAGGAGATTTCTTTCCGACCGGAAACTAAGTTAGTGCTGCTGTATTAGACATAACTGATTTGCTGGATTACTAAGGCATTCTCATAGAAAATTCTGTTTCTGACCGGGTTTGATGAAACACTAAGGAATTCTTAACAGCGTTTGATTCTGGCTGGGAACCAACGTAATGCCATTGGGTTAGACATCATTCACTAAGTTACTAACATAGTTACAGAGGTACACTTGGAAATGCAAACTACCTTTGTATGAGACGCCAGGTCTTTTGCACTCAATGCCTGCGTCCTGTCCGTGATTGAAAGCTGCCTGATTGCGACTCCACTGCAGCCCGGGACAGTCCAATATTGATGTCTCTTGACCCGTACACTTAGTTTGTGTTAACCAAGTGACACCAGCCCCAGGTCCATACTTTGCGTTGGTGTAAACAGTCACTGCTCCTAGACTGTAGCCTGCCATGCGGCATAACACGTTTGCTGCTCTAAAATCCACTGCACTATGACGTAATGTGCCCCACAGGCCCGCCAGGTTCATTTCAACTCGGCCAGCGTAGTTTCCCGGTCTGTTTCGGCCCGCGAGTCGGATGCGTATATCTGTTGAGAGTGAACAAGAGTCAAGTTTGTTATTACTTTCAACACATAACAACAACAACAACATTGTTAGCCTACCATTATTAAAATTATTTCTTTCTGTACTTTCAAAGTAACACCAGAATACTTTTCTCCATCACGTTCGTCTAATATATGTTAAGAGCAATAAGAATATGCTGTTTCAGTCTCTTACTATTAAAATAGCCGTATTGCTTTCTTAAAACTCTCCGGTAAATAGCTAGTTCTTTCAAGATCTTAGGAAGTTGAGAAAGCGCTTAAAGCAGTGACTAAACTAGTGAAGCTAGTTACCGTCTTCACGGGATCTTTTTCCTGGTATAAATTCTTACCACTGCACACACAAATATATGCACACACACACACAAGCAAACAAACAAACAAACACGGATTAACACACACACACACATTTACACCCATAGTTCACACATGGAGGAACGCTCGTTGTCTTACTTGTTGCAGTATTATTCCCGCACACAACACTGGGATCTGAGGCTCTAAAACCGCAACCGAAAATGTCGGTGTTTCCCAAACCCGAGCTACTGCAGTCCGTAATTGAGTCTTCACTTCCGTTGCATTTCAAGCCACTCAGCCATATCGGCCCTGAATTCTGTCGACCTAAGGAAAAACGAAGGGCTACGACCGCCTTTTTGTAGCCCAGCTGTCGACAGATAACATCAGCGTTTGTTTCCCAATTTGAAGAGCAAATCGTTCCCCAAATCCCAGCGTATTTCAGCTCTACTCGACCAGCCCCAGCAACAGGTGCGCCTGTTAATCGGATGCCCTGTAAAGAGTCACCGCCGTCTTGCGAGGTCCGACAAACCACTCCCGCGGGTGCGTTAAAGCAGAAACTACTCTCGGTGTATCCCGCATGAGGACAAAGGGCCAGCGATTTTTCTCCTCCATGGCAACGCAAACTGTTTATTCGTAACATTTGATACCTTTGCCGACAGAAGAAACAGCTTGTCACACGTGTTTGTCCTGCAAAGTCGTAGTCATTCACTGACAACAGAGCTCCGGGGTACCCAAGCTGTCTGCAAACCACGTCAGCGCTTTCCTTTCTCCACACGCTGCCACACAACTTGAGCCAGCGGTTGTTGTATAGCACTTCTACATTTCCAGCGTATGAATGGGTCCCGCCCACCAGTCGAACACTGATATCTACAGCAATAAATATAGTTATAAAGTCAGACCAATCGTCAGTATTAGGTTTGTACCATATCAACTTTTTCTCTAGCAATAAAAATGATTATATAAAAGAATTTTAAAAAAAATAAATTATAGTAGTAAATTAAGTAGTTCAGACATGAGGGCATTGGCCCTGTTGGACACATGTAAGTGTCTTATCAAACCCACTTACTAATTGTTTGGGAATTACGTAAAAACAATCCTTTCTGTGGCTGCGAGTTTCAAGTTATTTGGTGGCTGCTAGAATTGAACAAGACAGGACGGACGGGTGCCTATTTCAAGATTTCCACCTGTAACTTAACAGTATTGCGAGTGATGGCAGCATTAAACATTGTTGATTTGATCCGAATAGAAAGTTGGGGTCCCTTCTCACACCCACGTGGAACCAGCCTATCGCACTCCGCCCGCGGCTTATACGCAATGTGAAAACACACTCAATGAAAACCGCACTCGGTAATCCTTTGTTGCAGTTCTTTAGCTTCTGGTGGAAGTTCGGTGCAAATCTTTAATACATAATTATCATTTTGACAGGTAAATCGGCGTGTCATTCAGCCCGTCTCAGCTCATCTATTTTCTCTTAAAACGCCTAGAATAATAAATGAATATGAATAACAAATAGCTACAAGTAATAACCTTTCCAAAAGATTCAATTGATAAAATGCTTTTGAGTTCGAGAAGTTTTTCATTGTTGCCACTAAGACTATTTCATACAATTTTTCAGCAAGATTTGAAGGATTAATAATTCAAGTTTTCTTTCATTTTGCCGTCCGGATGTTTCGAATAAAGCTGTTTCAAGAAACGCTGCATGTCATGTTGTAACTAGGCGAAACCGTGGAGTGTCAAAGTCGAACGAAGAATGGACCTTTTTTGAATCGAAAAATATGAGTTTAGACGGTCTCCGCGGTCTTCCGTACTCCTCAAATAGCAGACATTTCCCCCATGCAGCTTGGCGTTTAGGAGCTGTGTACGAGTTAACAGTGCACGAGCGTACAATGAACGAGACAAGTTTTCAACAAACAGTTGTGGTAAACACCTCCTCCAAACAGTTTACTACTGTGCACAAAGTTTGTAAGAGTGTAAAATGTACGAGCGAACGAGACAGCCCGGCTCTTGTGAAACAGCCGTGTACCAGTTAGTAAACACCTCCTGTTAACACCATGGTGTGCACCAAAGTGTGTAAAAGTATATGGTGCACAGATGAACGAGACAGCCCGGTGTTTTGGTTACGCGGTTAACATGTCCCTTTGATTGGCTGTAAATCCTGCATTTGACCCTACCGTTGTCAATAGAGCAAACTGGTTATGAAATTCTGCCAGTTATATATTTTTGTTCTCTATATCTTTTGTTCTTTGGCCTTGACCATGCGCAAAACACAAAAGACGCTGAACTACAAATGAACAACTGACGTCTTCAAACATCTGGGCTGACAGACGATAAGCAAAAGCAATGTGCACGGAAGCAGTTTGAAAGTTTGTTGATCTTCGCAATCACTTGGTTCTATCAACCCTACGACATAGCACTTCGGGTACAACTATCGAATACCCACACTTCATTTTATTTTGATTTTTGCACGGCTACGCGCCAACGTATCGTCCCTCTTCATGTTACCAAAATGGGTCAGTTAGGGTAGCGTAGCATAAGATAAATTAAAGTTGTTGTTCTATTCGTTTGCGGGGTATTCGATAATTTCTCCGCACTCTGTATTTACGGGTTTGTCTGTGACAAAATCTACTTACTGCGCTCGGATCCAGTATCATTTGTGCACTCAACCTGAGCCGAGTCGTATCGCACGGATAGCAGAAAGTTTTCTGACCTCAGACACTGAGCGAAAGAACTCTCGTTTCCATAGCATCGAGATTGAGTGCTCCAGACCCTACTATTATCGACGAGGCCATCGGTGCTAAAATATACGGCCCTCGCTTGCTTGTAGTTGAGTTGTTTGCACACAACATTTCCATCTCTGATGTCCCAGCCAGTGGAAGCAATACTTCCCCATATTCCGCCATACTTGATTTCCACACGCCCTTTGCTCGGCGTATTGTCTTCTCCTTTTAAGCGTACCTGAAACCCTGCAAGAACGCCATACGGAATAGATCTACATTCAGTTTATTTAAACTCGTCCTTACATTTAAAATGTTAAGGTGGCTCCCACCTGCTTTCCGTTTTACGGAAGGTTGCCCAGTTTGTCTCGACTGATCATGATCCCTGCAAGCTTCTTTAAGACAGTGTTACAAAAAGAGTCTCACCGTTCAATTGTTATACTCTAATTGAACTTTATTGTTTCATAGTTATTCTACAGGGTGTCAAAAGCATCCTGAATTTTAGAAAGTTTGCACAAACTGAGTGAGGTCTTATTGTGTTAAATTTGTCTGTGCAACAATACATTTTATAAACCTTATACCGTCCGGATTTGGCACCGCCCTAGTTTTCTAAAGCCAGAACTCAAATGCTCATTTTGTTGTGTAAACAAGTTTAGCCTAACTGAAAACAAATTCGGGTCACCGAACTTATTTTTGTACGAAGGTGCAATTGAATGCATAAAGCAGGCTACTTTACACGCTCAGTGGGGTTACTATTGAAACAGAATCAGTGGTAAACAGTCTTAAATGATGAAGTAATTCCACCTAGCTACCAACGCGTGATAAAGGGTAGAGTAACCTTTATTACTGAGTTTGGTTGCTCATGTTGTATACACGCATGCCATACTCAAGTTTACGCTTCTGTGCTGTTTCCGTCGGAGCAAAGAGAAAATTATGTGCGGAGATTTTCAGTGGAAGAAGTAGAAGTGTTAAACAATTTACCGTAAAAAGTCTTGGATCATTAAATCATACCAAACTTTTGTAAGTAGCCACCCCAAAGTTTAACGACTTTTTAATATTTTTTAGGTGTTTCACTCATTATTTACTGAGGAATACCGCCCAATGATTCATGATTTTACGACACGCACTGTACAAAGCCCTAAGTAATTAGCTTGTGTCCTGATCTAATTCTTTCCTAAAACATTCTAATTTTTGTAGTTATCGAATACAAAATTTAACTATGAGGTGTCTTTCAGCGTGATGGAGTTGACATCAATAACGTAAATCAGTAATGTCATACTTTTAAAGCTTTTACATAAAGATATGGAAATATTTACCTAGAGATGACGCGTTAGTAGGCATGCACACAACACCGACTAGACTGGAGAAGCAGAACCCCCTGCCCCACCCTGGGTGGGGACACTGCGTTAGCTTCGACTCGCCACCTTGACAGCCGACACTAGTGACCCAGTAAGGTCCTCTTCTGTCCCCAAACACCCCACAGCAGGTGGTCGCAATGACGTCTGGGTATCCCAGTTGACGGCACACCACTCTGGCGTCGTCACGTGTCCATCCGTAGCCATCACAAATCCCCCGCCAAGAATCATTATAGAATATCTCAACTTGTCCCGCGTTGGGAACTGGTCCGCCAGTCAGCCGGATTTTTACCTCTTTAAGACATAAGAAACAACATTTCAGAAAGTTTTTAAAACTCCAAAGCTCTGCTCCACTGAAAACCAAGACTCCTGGGATCATTGACAAAGATATATTATGTATTTAAGCTCTTTTTTACTATTTATGGCTAAAGATGGTGAATAAATACACTCACTTAATGACACGGGATAACATACCTGGCTCTACCGCTGACTCGGACTGCAGGCACTCCACACCAACGTCGCTTCTAAAGCGCGAAGAAGCGAAGCCCCAGGCAGCATGTGAACACTTGTTCAGCGAAGTCTCGTTCCCAGTGCAGTTTACCGAGGACATCCACACAGGACCCGTCCCTGCTCCATAAAAGGCTCTGTTGTAGACCGCAAGTGCTCTTGGGAAGCCTAGCTGTCTGCATACCACGTGCGCTTCTTTAAGGTAAAACTGAAAGTCGTTCACTGTTCCCCAGACTCCCTGGTATCGCACTTCTACGCGACCGGCATTTTTCTTGTCAGATCCTTGCAAACGAACTTTGAAAACTGTGGGAGAAATAATTTCGTCAATAAGTCAAGTCATTGTTTTGTTTTTACAAGTTGGCTTACCACTAGCCAAGGGTTTTTCCAACTTCATTCCCAAGGTATTTCAAGGGTCATTGTCACCTTTCGTAATTGTTTAATTTTTGTTACTTATTCTTTACTTGGTTAGGCAAGTTTAACACTTGAAGATAATTCCATGTTAAATGTTTTTAGCCTAAAGTTATAGACTGCGAGCAGTCTCTTTCTGTTCCTCAGAATCAGTCGAGGAAACACGAAAATCGAGCGGCGAAGCAGCGAGCGAGTCGGCGAGAAACTGCTAGCTGCGAAGATTGCTCGCAGTCTACTAAAGTTACGGCTAAGCTTCAACTTCATGTTTTATTTCATATTTGGCAAGCCAAAACAAATGAAACTTGTATACTATATCTGGTCTGATTTGCTAAAAGAGGATACTACAAATGAATGGTGCCATTTTCAAACCGCATCCCCTCCCCCACCATTCTCTCTTAGTTTATAACCACTTGCTAAATCCGAACAGTTTAACTTTTGAAAAATCCTGGGTTTTTTTTATAAAAACGAAGCCCAGAAAGGTCTTAAGCGTATCTGATACTTTATTGAGATCGCAAACGACTATAGGAAGTCACCCTTAATTTAAGACTAACTGAAATAACAAGAAACTTTAGTATGACAATTTGTAAAACCATTTGCTTGCTTAAATTAATACTTATTTGCCACCATCTACCTAAATCAAAGTCAAATGAGTAGTAAAATCTACTGCCAGCACTTGTGTTGAGCTCATTTCTACAAAAGCTTCGTTCTTAATCCCATACTTAGGTTACTGATACTAAGGAAGAAATCGATGATCTCAATCCCTCAAAATCTGTCAAATCAGTGAGCATTCGACGTGTCAAGCTTTTAAGCTATATATATCGATATTTCACTGACCAGTGTCGGAAGCGTCTGTGGGCTTGCACACAACCCCAGCATCTTCAAAGTGGCTGCGACAGTACACGGAATCTGTTGTTTTATCGCTGGGACACTCGCTAAGGCTCGTTTCATTCCCCCTGCAGCTTACTCCCAACTGGTTCACTTGGCCAATTCCCGAACCAAACGCAGCGCAACACGGGGCAAGGATCGCTCCACTAAAGTTGAGTTCCCGACATATCACATGGGCAGTGTCGATATCCCATGTATTATCGCAAACTGTCCCCCATCGTCCGTCGCGCAATACTTCAACTCGACCGGCGTGTTGTACTTCCGTGCCAGCCAGTCGAATATTTTGTGGAACTCCTATTATGAGATTCAGAACAAACGGTAATCATGTCTATAACTATTTACTCTTTTTCAGTAATACACCCGGCAACGGCACACAGCAAATAGCGAATTGTTTTTCTTGTTTGTTTTCTTGTTTTTCGCCGCTGAAGCAAACAATAAGTTTTAAGCTACATGACTTTTTTCAAGATCGTGAAAATAAACTACTGAAAGTTGTATTATTCTTAAACTAAACAAATTCATAAACTGTCAATTTTTCATAATATTATGCTATTAATAAAATACTACTACTACTACTAATAATAATAATAATAGTAAATAACAATAATAACTGAAGTGATGATTACGGTGCTAATGATGATATAATGAACTTGTACAAACGTTTCTTAAGGGGTTTTGATTCGTATGTAAGACCACTAATTCGGCCTCAGCCAAACAATCAAAATATTTTTTTTAGCAGGAGAAGGTCAGTCGTCTGTGGGGGTTTCAAAGGCTTTCAAGGCAAAATCTCCGTTGGGATAAGGGGTTAAATATGGGACAGGAATCAACTATGTGGCCCGTCGTTTGAGTGGAAAGTCACCAAAATCTGCTGCGACAATGACATGCAACTATAAGAATGCTCGATGCCTATTCCCAACAAAAGGGCATACAGTGTATGCAATGCACTCCTACTCTATTTTGTGTTTACCAAATGCTCATTTACGTTGGAAAGCCGCCCAAGCAGAGAGCCTATGTAATCGATATGATGTATCAGAGTTAAGGTTACTGAACACCTTGAACGGTTGTTTAGTTATCAGTCGGTAGCTCCGTTAATATGCACCCGATACCAATGAACCTACATATCACTGGAAAGCTTATAAAATTCAGAAATGACCGAGTAACGTATTTTTGCAAAATCGTTAGACTAAGTGAAATTCATTGCGCTGTTTCCGACATTTTCCCTTCTAGAAGTTCCAAGTCAGATTTCACTTTCTACTATCAATTGCCACCTTGCTAACTTCAGCATAGCACGGTTTATATTAAGTCCGTGCCGGTACTTTTACAAACTCGTTTCAAAATTACAAACCCCTTTTTATGTTCTATGTTCTTTTGAGTTCTTCACTTATCCGCTCAAGAATCTTATAGCCCTCTAGAACCACCCTTAAAAGGTGCCTGATTGACTGATTCAAATCAAAATCGCCGAGTTTGTATCAGGTTTCCAGTGACATAGAGGTTAATGGGTACCCGACGCATATAAACGGAACTACGGACTGATAATTAAAACATTGCTCAAGGTTTACAATAACCTTAAAATGGACCGGTACAGCACTGGCCTGTTACGAAGAATGTGGCGAGAAAACCGTTTTCTAACGGTGTGAAAAATGTTTATCCGCTGCCCCAGTACAAACAATTTGGAGAGAAAATTGTTCTAAGTATAAACGAAAGGTTTATCTTCTATCCGTATATAGGTAGTAGAAACAAACACTGGTGACTGCTCATCAATACCAATACATATACAAACTTGTTTAGCACTGGTTGCTGCTTGAGCATACTGCGAAATCAAGAAAATAGAAAAACAGAAATACTTACCTGTAGCATGTTTTGGGTGAAATAATGCCAGTAGTATTCCGAGGGTCAGAACCCTCCAAGCATTTGCCATTACGTAAAACCAAGATCTTGATTGCTTCTGAAAATATTAATTGTTTGCCGTTAACAATTTAAACTGCATGCTTAGAACTTGTGAAATAACAAAAACTGAGTACCGGCATATTTTAACCGCATTAAAGCGGCTGCCAGAAGCGCCTACATATGCTTTCGGTCACTGGGGGTATATTTCAAGTGCCTGCTAATGCTATTGGGTGTCTTATTTGTTGTATTACGAATTACGGTTGTTTTATCGAAGTGGTTTATTGTTAAATTAAGGTCGAAAATAACATTTTACGACTTAAGAGAGTTGTGGAAAACTTAATTTACGTTAAGTACCATTCAAATCATAAACAGTAGTTTTCCACCTTTATTACTACAAGCAAACTGAAGAGAATTTATTTTTAACAGCAGTGGCTGCAACCTCGCTAATTCAGTGCGAAATACTGATAAACCCCTCACTGAGCGATATCTTAACAACCATATGTATTATGCATTTTACTTGTTCCCAACTTCTGTTTCTGAAATAACTGAAAAACTGAAATATCTAATATCAACGTGCGAAAAGCTACAGAACCTTACAGCATACCATCAAGTATACTCAAATTTGCAAAATATGTGATATCTAAGCCCTTTATAAAATTATTTTTAACACCTTATTTGCAACAGGGTAAATTCAAAACTGCAAGGGTGTTACTAGTTTTTAAAAATGGTTTGCAAACAAGTTCGAGTAAGTATCACCCTATTTCCCTTCTTTCAGTATTCAATAGAATAATGGAAAAACTGGTGTATAATAGGTTGAAAACTTTAACTGACAATATGAACATATTATTTATGCGAAGCAGTTTGGGTTTCGTTCCCACCATTCTACAGAGCATGCAACATTAAGCATTGTGGATAAAATTCATGAAGGAATTAAAAAACTACGATTTTCTTGCGGAATATTTCTCGATTTCAGCAAATCATTTGATACTGTAAGCCATGATATTTTAATTTAAAAAAATCTATAACACTGTGGTATTGAAAGAATAGCGAAAGATTAGTTCGTTTCATATCACTGAGCAATAGAAATCAGTTGACCTCCGCTGGAAATACAAACTGTGAGGAGCAGCCCATCTAATGCGGCGTGCCCCAGGTTTCAGTCCTTGGACCGCTCTTATTCTTAATCTATATAAATAAATAGTAATTGTACCAATTCCTAAACTTTTTCGCCGATGATTTAAATTTATTGTTTTGCCCCAAGAGCGTGCGCAAGTCTTGAGTCAATCATAAATAACGAACCTAGTTGATCCTTCTTTAACATAAGTAAACTTTAGTAAGTCCCATTTTGTTTTATTTCATCCCCCACAGAAAAAGGTGAATACCCCTATAAGATTGAATATTATATTAAGAACATCATGTTAGAGGAAAAGCCGCATATTAAACTCTTGGGTATCATTTTGGACACAAACTTAAACTGGAAAAGCCATGTAAACTGCATTTCTAAAAGAGCCAAGAGACGCAAAGGCGCTATTATGAAACCCTTGATGTTCTAACAAATGTATTTTATGCGCTGCTATTTGATCCATAGTACAGTAGCCTTGGGTAATAACTACTCTACTGCTAACCTAAAACCCCTGTTCAGACTACAAAAACTTGCTATTAGAATCATAACACTTTCCGAATTCGATGAGCATTTTAGTCCACTCTCCAAACAAATTGAACTTCCTTATGGAAATCATTTAATCTTGTCATTCTCACGTCACTATATTCATGTTCAAACTTGACAAAAAATACTTCCTGATTTCTTTAATTTCCTAATTTCTTTGTTCCGACTAATAAAGTACAGAACTACAATACAAGACTGTCATTCAGAAACGCTTATTCTCTTCCCAGAGTAAGAACAAACTACGGAAAATTTAAAATAAGATTTTCAGGAGCCAAAATGTGGAATTCGCTTGAACCAGACTTAAGTTTGTTGTCCATTGGTGCATTCAAAGCCAGATTGAAATCAAATTTTACTTTAAGATATTAAACTAGTAATGCCGCGTCAATTTTGTTCAATTCCTTTACGCCGTTTACGATAACTGTTTAGCTTTTAGGATCTTATTTTCATCTGTAATTATTGCTATGTGCAACTCTGCATGAAACGTAAATGTCTTTCTGCGTGTCCTTTTATGCTTTCTTTCAAGTACCAACTCAAATTGTCCGGTTACCTAGCTCGGTAGCCCCAAGGTTATTCCAGGCAATCACAACCTATTCTTATCTCAACTCTTTCTTTACTAATATCTGTAAAATAGCACACATAAGGTGAAATAAAAAATATTGTTGTTGCTGTTGTTGTTGTCGTTGTTGTTGTTAATGTGGCGACCCTCTGATTGGCTGCATAAATTGGGTAAATATTGCAATGAGGCGATGTAATCAATCTTCATAATTAGTCTAACAAATCTTCCTGTCATCATTTCATATTGTTTACTTAACCACTTTTGCAATAGTCAAAAGTCAAATATACATGTACTTAAGCATAATTGTCACCATTAATTAAAGCTAATTATTATATATATATTACTTTACAGTGAAAGGTGGTTGATCGTCTGGTTGATCGTGTAGTTCTGAGAAGGACTATTGTTGGAAGTCGTCTGTTTGACTCTGAAGATGACTTCCACACAGGCTATCAAAGCGTTAGTTACTAGGCTTGCACTAAACGGACGATCAACAAACTACAAACATGTGCTGTTCTTTTAGCAGGTCTAAGAGTAAAACATGCTTTCATTGGCGAATCCGGTGACATGAGGCAGTCGTCAAAGCAAATTTTTTCCGCCCGCTTTCAATCCACTAGCGCACCTGATCAATATATACTTGGCTAACTTTATCTCACATTTGGTTGATAGGAGATTGTGTGTGTTGCCGCCGCCAAAGTTTTCGGCAGGAGTTTAGAGTCAGAAAAGAAGGCGCTTTTCAGAAACTTTAGTAAAAACGAAATTCAACCTTTCAAGCGGAAAGAGACTCTCTTAGTCTTAACACTCAAAAAACAACTAAAATGTCTTTAAGTAAGCCTTAAGTTCATTTAAGAAAGTATACGTGACGGCTCTTTTCACCTTCTAAAGCAAATACGTTTTCTTTATCTTTCCAATATATACTAACCCGTGGCTAGTACATGAATTATGGCCGGGTTGTGTCATTCAGTGGATTTTTTTTAGTTGCCCTCAAGTTGTAATTTTCGTTTCTGTTTCCCTTACGCAAGTTCCGTTAGTATTGGTGTTTCCATATCAGTTTCTTATTTCGATAAATACTCTTGCCCTATTTTGGAAAAAAAAATTGTGTCGACATTACGTTTGGCCATGTTTATGGTTACCACTAGTACCTGTCAGAATATATCTTGAGTGGTGCTTGAATGAAGGCACGGGTACAAAATTATGACTGAGAGCTTAAGTCGAAAGCTTTATACTGAAGCACGGTCTGAAAGTCACCAGGGCATCGAAGGGAATAAAGTACATTTCATCGAATTCCAAAATTAATTAATAAAATGTTATGGCTGAGTATTTGAAACAAAGGAACATAATTAAGCTTATGCTATATAATTACAGAACTATAACTACTTGAAAATTTTCAAATATGGCTGCTGGTAATTTTCGAAAATTTAACTTTCCAGCATGTCTGATTATGTAATTACCTAAACCAAACAATTCCGTATTTCAAAGATGTTAAATCCTTTCAATCCTTGAGGATAAACAAATTTAAAAAAACTTGATCATCATCAGGTTGATGTTTGTGTTGAGTTGGCCGGAAACAGTTGTTTTAGCTAGCATACGTTAATTTGAATAGCAATTTTCTGTTTGGATTACAGTCGTTACAGTGGTACAACACGTATAAAGGGAATGCAACACTGCAATATAAACAACAACAAAAGTAACAATGACCGAATTCAACATTCGCATGCAATGACAACTATGAAAGAAAACAAAAGTTAGTCACGAGTGCAAGGCCAAAGTTTGAAACTTGAAAGCAAAAACAATTTTAGGCAGAGAAGGAATCAGCCAGGGAAAAAGCGAGTCCAGAAGAACTACGAAGATGCTATTTCAGTAGAAATACTATTCCATTACAAAATACTTAACCATGGACAGTGACATCAGGTTGAAGACTGCAAGTACAAAAGAAACTTACCACCTTTGCAGCAGGTTCTCAGTGAACTTTAGAGAACACGATATTTTCGGTTGCTTCCTCGGTGCCCCGTACACAAGCAAAGCTCGTGTATACTGGTTCAGTGCCAGCAAACTGACAGCTTTAAAACCGGTCTTCTTGAGTTTATCAAATATTGGGCACGATAAGAAAACATACGTAATCGCTAATGAACCGTTTTGTAAGCAAGGTTATCATGGCAGTCAGAACGACCTCGGTTTACGCACATACCATAAATAACTATTATTTGCTGACACGTTTTGTTGCCCCAACAACACTTTGCTTAACTACTAAAGTAGAAAAGCCAAATATAAAATGGCTTGGTCATCTTTATAACATGCTACAAAACCAAGTAGAACATTTCGCACTTTCTCAGTGCTTCCAAAACAGGTCACATAACTGATAGGCACACTCTCATACAACAAATATCCGTCTTTCAATGTTGATGTCGCGATCTATTTCCTTTTGTTCAAAAACAGAGAAAGAAATCTAGAGACATTACAATAGATTTATAGTAATTAAAAACAAATCAAATCAATTTTGTGTTGCGCGATATTTTTGATGAGTTATGTTTGAGCTCGTTTGAGATTAAAACACCGGAAAGATGTTTGTTCGGAAAGGTTTAATATTTTAAAACCATTTCAGCATCGGGTCTCTGTGATCACAATCTGCCCTTGGCCTCAAAACTTGACAGTTCGATTCGTTTTTTTGACCATCTCTCAACCACAGGCGTACTGTCATCCGAAAGACCAGACGCCTGAAGGGAATATTTTACTATATTCCTGCATTTAAAAACGTACAAACAATAAAATTTCTGTTTACCCTTATGAAAGAAAATACTACTTAGTTAAACTTTGAATTTAAAATTTCATTTAGCTCCGATTTTCCTTTGACACACTTTTTTACACCGTAAAGCAATTTCACGATTTAAAATGGTTCCTTTGCTGTACAGCCAAAACGATCTAGCTTCGCACTAACAACCGGCGTAAATAGCTGGACACAAGTAATTTGGTTTCTAGTGTCAGATATTAGACTGCAAACAGAGTCACGAAAGTACAATCCAAAATGGTGGGCAAGCTCTTTGTGGATAAAAAGTTTCGTTTCTTTGAAAGAGTAAGTGTCTGGGCTAGCTCTGTGTCTTCTGCATATTTTCATGTTCTGATCAACTTTATAAATTTTTGTTAGAAGATATTTTTGAACGAATCGTCTAGTATATTTCCTTGGTATAACAAAAATGTTACTAAAAGTGTTACTTCCCAGGGAACATTGGAAGCCCAGGTCAAACACATTTCCTTTGGTCTATAGATGCTTCCTTAGTACCCAGTATTAAACGTTGACCCCGCAGCATAGACAGTTTCAAACAGTATCTTACGGTTTGAGAATCAAAATCTAAATCAAAAACATTTTGATGAAAAAGACTCCAGGTTAAAGTTCTATTTTCAATCTGTGAACAAAGATCCGTTTTTTTATGATTTACAGTTATTGATCCTTTCCGGTAACGATTATGTCGAGCAAAAAAATTCGCAGCTATTTTGAAACTATTCACCGCATAGGAGATTTACAACTTTGGTACTTTCCACAAACCAAGCACATCGGGAGATTTACACTTTGCTACTTTCCACAAACCAAGCACATCGGGAGATTTACAACTTTGCTACTTTCATAAACCAAACACATCAGGTAGCACTTTTCTTTCATCTAATATCCAGCGGATACCTTTTCATAAAAGTAGTGAGATGTTAGAATCAATTTCATCGTTTTGTACGGACAAACCTCGATCGCTGTTTCAGTCACGAGCCATTTTGTTTTCGTCATTTAGCTTTGCACTGACTTTGTCTGAATCAGCCAATGGCAAATCCAGAGATCCACAATCTACGCCTGTTTTTATTTTTGTTAATTAAATGATGTAATCTAACCTTTGTTTTACAAAAAACTGTCATTTTGTGTAGCAACTGATCGATCCATTGCGGCAATAAATCAGGTCTGAACTGATGTCAGCCTGTTCAGCAATGCCGGTAAAACTCGCTTCACGTTTGCTGCGGTGAATGAACAACAGTAATTTTGGTACTTCGAAATGTTGGGTAAATCGGGTTTTAAACCTCTTTTCCCGTTCATTTAAGTTTTCTATTGATGAGCACTGGCTTTAATTTGTTGATTGAATTGCTGGAATATTGGCAACTTTGAAAAACTTGGTTTCGAAGAAGCAACACAATCGTTTGGTTCCTGACGAAAAGCAACTGATTTCCGCAATATAGGAATTATTTCCTTTAAATACATTTTTTCAAGTTATAATTTCCAGTATTATGGTGCTCGGATGCCTGCTGAGGGTACGAAGCTAAAGCGGTAAAACTTTTGTTGCAGTCGATCGATTTATCTACGTTCGATCGGTTTTGATCAAAATTACAACACCGCTCAACTCGAAAACTACAAATGCCTGAAGGTCCAAAATTTGTTTCAAGGTAGATACAATCACTGCTTATATTTTTCTCTATAAATCTACTGTAATCGTATTTTCCCCACGAGAACTTAGAACTGATAATTTGTTTTGTGCTAAATTAGGTCACTGACTGAACATGAACAAGGAATGGTAGAATGCAGCTGTTTAGTATATAAGACATATGAAGAAGTGAAAGGACTTCGATCTGTTCACAGATTTTGGAATTTGAACGAACTCTCAAAAGTACTTTGAAGAGGAAGCTTAATACGATGAGTTTACTAACTACTCCTGTGTTGACTATAATAGTATAACTGTCTACAGGATTGTTGCTCAAGAGCTCATGCAAGGGCTAAATTTTAAAGGTATTCAACCTGGAAAAACTTTCCTATCTAGTTGATAAAGTAGTGACGTGTAAAGTAAAAGTAGTATGAAATCTATGGTGGC
>JAOBYF010157665.1:0-10869 GCA_025403605.1 Parazoanthus darwini | reverse complement strand
CTATCAATCAAAGACTTTTTGGCCAATCACGCGCGGTAATTCTGAGCCGCAATTCCACATTATATTGCGGCTCTCTCATCGAGCAAAATGTTAACTGAATTGTGATACATATATTTATATTTATGTATATATGTACCTATTTATGTTTGTATGTGTGTGTATGTGTGTATGTATGTATGTATGTATGTATGTGTGTAAGTATGTATGTTTGTATTTATGTATTTATGTATGTATACATGTATGTACACATTTATATCTAGTATGTATCAATTACAATAATTGCACTTATCAAGAACTGTGAAAATAAACAAGATTTATTAATTTATATTCACACTGCAAACTAGTGTAACTAAGTATATTGAACTCACCCTACACCCCAGACAGCTGTAGTTCTTGTGAACAGCAGCCAAATCGCCAGCCAGTTTGTAAAACCTCCAGCAAATCCAAACATTCCACACGACACAAGATACTGAGCCAGGGTACCCCAGCCGCTGTCCTTTCTTGTTGTAGATAACATGAATAACCCGATCATTGCACTGTGTAAGAACAGCAGCAGGGAAAGGGTTTCCTTTCGAGCCAGTCCCCGTACTATCGCCTCGCAAAATAGAGGCAGGCGATTTCTAAACAGCTTCTCTTGTTTTCGCACAACACGATCATCAGCGTACGTAGACGTTACAGTAATCTGGAAGAAAAGTTCTTATCAGTTTACTCGCAGGTTTGATGCTGATGCCCAATAAATTACAACAGACGTGTCCAAACTGGCACCCTGGCAATTCACCAATTTACTCACCTGACTAACTGCGTCCTCTTGGGTTGACACAAATGCATTTCCTGTAGTTGTTGTTTCAGATTCATTGCTTTCTTCAAATGTACCATAGCGCCGTCTTTCCATCTCTACCTACAAAGCAGATCAGTAGTGTCTCCCTTTACAGCTTAAATGATAGCAAAACATCACGAACTAACTTTGATAAATGTTCATCCAAAAGCAAAATACTCATGCTTGTCAAAATGTGTTACAGCTGCTTCGGCGGTGCGCGCGGGCGCACGATCATTCGGTGGTACCCAGACTCCACTGAATTTTCTGGGGGTGGTGGCGGGGAGGGGAGGGGGCTTGTCGCGTCACGCATACGCAATTGCGCAAACGTTTGGACGGACTGTAGACCCTCCCTGCATTCTTTTATTACTTTCTAACTCTTAGCATCTAAAGCAGCCGCCCCTTTCCAACCCCTTGGCGCTGCGAAGGAAATAATGCGTTGTTTTGGACGTACGCCTTTTTTTAAATAAAAGCTAGTTAATTTTGGCCGAGGCTGGATTTTTTTGTTAGTTCAACCTTCTGAACTGTGTAAGCGCAGAGTGCTTAAGAACGAGTACAAGCACAGAGAGCTAATACTTCTTAGAACGGCTGCGAGTATTCTTTTAATTTTTCCTAAGAACCGATCGAGAAAGAACTAGAAAATTACATTACTGAGTCTCAAACCAACAGATTTTAATTTAAAACAAAATCTGACAACGACCCAGATTCCCGATTCCCTGGAAGTTGAGAAGATGGGTTTGACTGACGGCTGCGATGTACAAAACTATGGACCTAAAACCGTGACAAGTCAGAAGTGCCAAACAAAGTACGGAAAGTAATAACTTTATGTGTGATGAACCAAATCAGAGACAGAGCAGCGGTCTCAAGAACTTATGCCCGAAACCGCGAGTTTCGCGGTAAAATCGTGGTAGTTCTCGCGGTAAAACAGCGGCGCTGCAGTACATACACGCTTTTTCTAAACTCCTAAAGGAACCAGTAAATTTTGCATGAGTCTGAACTGGTTTTGATATTTTGGCGACTGGGTACGAGTCTATGTAAGCTCTGTAATATACTTCATGCGCAACAGCAGTAATTTTGTTGTCAAAGCATTTAAAAGAGAACTTTAATTTTGGTTTGAACGTAATCGTGAACTTTACAATTTTATTTGTGGTCTTTCAATAAAAAATACTAAATTTTTCAGCTAACTTCAGCTTAAATTTGTTCTTAGTTTGTTCTTAATCTCATCCTGGGTATTTTTGATGCCGCATCTTTCAAACAATACTCAGGTCTCAGCATAACAAAACACGTTAAGTGCATCTTTTCTCGCAACACCACTTCTGCGAGACAAGCTACACGGGTCACTGCAGCGTGTAATAGTTAATACCCCTTGTAATGGCCAAAGTCGTTGCGAGACAATTTGCAGCTAAAGTACAATTTGGTTCTGCTTTTCCGGCAACGATCGATCGCAGGTATCTTTTCGAATTGCAGGAGCCATTAGGTACATAGTGTAACATCCTTTCTGCAATTTGTCTCGCAGCGGCGTCGCGGGACTGACTAGTTGCACGAAAAACAGCACTTTAAATGTTTTATTGCCAACACTTTCTTTGTTTTAAGGCCGTGTTACACGAGTCAGCTTGCAACGACGATTTTCCGCGCAACAATGTTGCGTGTTGTGTTGCAAGTTTTTGAAACCAATTCAAAAAATCGCAACATGTTGCCGGGCTACGTGTTGCGCAGAAATCGTCCCCGGTGACATGTTACGCGGGACCGTTTTTCAACGCAACATTGTTGCGCGGAAAGTCGTTGTTGCAAGTTGATTCGTGCAACACGGCCTTTATAAGGGGGTCTTCGTTTTCCAGATCTGGAAAACAAAGATCCTCCCTCCCTCCCAATAATTTACCTCAAAATGTCAGTTTTCCGTTAGATGCCAGACACTTATTAAAATAACGTGACTTTTGATTGCCATTTTGGTTTATTGGTGGGCGGGGAATCGGGAAGGGTACTTGATTGCCTTCATCATTGCGCGCGCGCCGTTCCAAAATGGGGTGATGAATCACATGATATCTGGTAGCCGATCCCGGCCAGGCGGGTTACCCCACCTTCAACCGTTTGCATGGTAAAAAGTGACCCCAGCTAGGCGGGTTACCCGGCATGGCAGACCGGGAAACCCTCCTTCGCGGGTCACCCCTCCTATCTATTTTATTTTATTTTTATTAGCTTTTTCCCCGAAGGGAGAGGGACGCTGCTACATGTTTCCGCAATTACAGCAGGCCCTTTGTAGGGGAAGAGGTGACAGTCCAGAACACCGGCAAAGCCCACTCCTAGCCTATCGACAAGTGTGTGGGTTCTTTTAAGTCCCCCAATAAAACGTAGAGCCTAGACCAACGGCTTAGCGTCGATCCCTGATCCACGGACTATCATGTAAACGCAACCCCGAAAAATATGAGTTTATATGAACAGGTGCGTTGCCTGCTTGGGCGGGTTACCCCGCCTCCATATAAAAAGCCCTAAGAGTTTAAAAGAATGTAGAAAATTAGCACGTGAACAGACCGGCTATTGTATAAAGATTGAAGAGTAAAATTGTTAACAAGAATGTGTACTGAAGTGTAACTGAGGGGAACTTCTCTATCGACTCTTTATACCTCGGGGTAGTTCGTTTGGTTTGATAACAGATCTTGAGTCAATAAATCTAAAATATATCCGGGATTTACTTTATACGACTCTCATGCACTTGGGACATGCAATTTCAACCGAGCGGGTTCACGGTGACAGACCTGACCATGCGCGACTTGTCACTCAGTAGGGTAGAACGTTAAAGCTATCCAAATTTAAGCTCAGTATGCGTTGCAGAACGAATACTTTTTTGTTATGCAAATCACCTCACTATGGTTCAACAGTGACTTAACATAGCATAAAAGAAACGAATTTTTATTAGGATTAGCGCCTCCTGATAAACCATGCATCACTGAATGTCAATACCCAATGCAAAGTTCTTCAAGTCTTGCCTGACGACTGTGACGTTTGCTGACAGATTTGTTTGTTCAAAACTCTTGGTGTCGGATTCCAAACCGATCGGCAGTTAGTTGGGAGACCGAGATCACGTCTAGTCTTGGAACAAAGTTTTTCACTTGTTGAGAATAAGGCGGCAAACAACTAAATTCCAACGTATGATGACAAAAGAGCAGCCGTAGATCTAACCTTATCGTTTGGAAAGAATCTTAACGCTTCCAGACGAAAAACTGCGATCGATCTAAGCTCTGGGAACCATGTCATGTAAGTAAATTATAACGACTTATTTATTTCAATTCTTCGTGGTAAGATGTGCTCGTGGTCCATTTGGATGATGTGTCAGTAGTAGTTAGCCGAGATTGCGGCCTTAGTTTATCCCTAGGGCTTCTTGTATCGTCATCCTTACTGTTTTTCATTTCATCGTGGTTTGAAGATTTCAAACCCTTAATGCTTGGTAATAACTGATTTCAAAATTTCATTTATAACGATCATGATCCTACCAAGTCCAAGACTGTCCAAGTAACTAACTTAACTCGTCGCGTAACTTCATAAATTATTACTAAATATGCATTTGAATAGTCTTCGTTGCAAAACAAAGCTCTCCCGTCTCGAAAAACATTCGCTGAATGCTGTTGGTATTAACAAAAAGAAAGAAGGAGAACACGAGGAAAAGTTTGAAATTGTAAATAACTAGGTATTAACTATTAAGCACTGTCATTTTTTTGCGACTATGTGATGTAATTATAATAGAATATTCAAAATCAAGAGACAAGGAGAGAAATAGGTAGGAAATTTTATGGACCAGACTGATGATTTGATGACCCTTATCTTGGTCAATATACGCCAGTATCAAGTGCTGTGCGCGGTATGTTTTCTGAATACTGAATCTGAGCAGTGTGGAGTGTATCACCACAGAGCATCTTTGGTTAATTATTTTCATCAATAATGTTCCGTTTGTAGTGTAAAAGGTATGGCCATAACTATTCGCTATTTTTTAATTTGTTTTCAAGATAAATGAAATCATTATTATATTAGACCAACCTGCATATCCCGCGCATATTAATGTCCAGGCATATCAACATGCCATCAAATCCCCATTCGACCTTCCCACCCCTCACTTTCAAAATAGCTAACCACAACAGTATACAGATCTGAAAAATCTCGTTCTTTCTTGTTTTAATAAGAAAGTTCAAAATGTTTGAGTAAAGAATTTAGGGCTCAAACGACTGAAGAGCGGAGGCGGCTTTAATACACTGACTGTGAGCGAGTCGGAGTCCACGCAATCCGCAAAATTGAATATCAATCAGTAGAGCTCAGCACGGATGAAGCCATGCATATACTGATTTTTTGGTAAACAAAGTCCGACAGTTTCAACAGAAGCTCGCATTTTTGTTTTTTTCACTGCCAGGACTACTCTATACATGTAGACGAACTGTGCTGTGTCTAAATATCAATTAGGGTAGAAAGAATGGATGTTTCGGAGAAGTGTGATGGCGCTAAACTATAAATTGCGCGCCTGTGATAAATTTTAGATTAACATAATTAGTTAGTATTTTTAAAAAATAACTGAAATTGAAATGGCGCCGACTTGAGTGACGAGTGATATTCTAGACATCGAGTTGTCTCTTCGTCCCTTTCCCCATATTCAATTCAGAAAACACAAACTCACCGACTCGCTTGCAACTTCGCCGTGCGCATTTAATCGAGGAAAAGGAAGAGATTATTCGCGGTCTAGTACAGTGGTAGACTTCGTCTTAATAGCTTTTCAGAATGATTGGTATACACGTTTTTATTTTCGAAAAGAAGATCCCAGTAACGTGACAACGTACAACACTCTTGTGTAGATAACCCTCCCCCAACGTTGACAAACTTTTGCCAAAATGTTGGATATTAAAAACGTGTACGGTACTGATAGTGGCCGAAAAAATGGTGAAAATCAAGATATAAAATTAATTCTTTAACCGCTTTTATATAAAGTTTAAGTTTAGCAGATCGCATACAACTTTAATCGAGAAATTTTTTAAGAACTCACCTCAGACTGAGATTGACAAAGGAATGTATATTTCTCTAAAGTTGGAAAGTGGAACAAAGAACCTCTTTTAAATAGCGTAAGAGAGAAGTGTATTTACACATTTCATTCTGATAAACAGGCATTTGGGTACAAATATGAACTGAGTTAGATGTTTGGAACAGCTTTTGATTGTTTTTTTACACACACAGTTTCAAAAAAATCTGAAGAGTATTTTTAAGAATGTTTGAAGCTAAAATCCTGAAAAATGTTAGCCTCAGCCTCCAAGAAAGGATTCCTACAAAAAGAGTGTAATGTAAAAGAAAGGTTAGGGCTACAGTCACAGAATCAGTGATTAACCAAACTCTTACTCTTAGGATTCAGTGTTTTAAAAGATGACATAACCAATTGAGGACAAAAATAAACGTAGACCCTTAAAAGTTTGGGGTTTTTTGCGATTCAGAAAGTCGCTGTAGCCTGTAAGACCATTGACAGTGAGGCGATCTCGTATTTCCATAGTTCGTGTTCTGGTGAGTCGCTCTGTTGTTAAATTTACGCGACGGTCTGACTCAGTATTTCTTTCGGTAATATACTTGCAATTACTTGTACAGTCTCCCTAAGGATTCAACTTTCACTGCATTCAGATGCAGGAAAAGGAAATAAGAAGACAGAATGCCCGATAATATTTTTATTAAAACTTAACTTATATCGTTAAAAGATACATGTATGAGACTTAGCTGTATTTGCTTTTCGCAGCGGCAAAATTAAATCGCGTTTTTTTCCTTTCAAAACCGCAGTCCCGAATGGTTCTTGCTCTCTCTATTTAGTCAGCTTTGCTCAGTCTGCCAAATGTCTTCACGACTTAGTAGCCACTGTTAGTGTTAACCACAAACTGCATCAGTAGGTCGTGGGGATATTTTTCCTTCTTAATTTTTTTTGTTTGTGTTTACAACGTATGCTTAAAGAAAGCTGAGACAAACGGTGTTAGATGAACAAAAAAACCGTAAAGTAAGAAAACTCGCTATTAACCAGCTAGAAATCTCATCGAAATTTTGAAAGCTGTAGGAGAAACTGTAAGTGATTTTTGTCCACGTGGCAAGACCTTGCCTCAAAGAATCCTTTTATAATAATATTGATAATAATGGTAATAATCATAACAACAATGATAATTTTTCTATAATTAATAACAACTTTATTGATAATCATAGTAAAAATACAATCACATGGATAAAAAGATGCTAAGAAATTACAATTAAGTATAAAAATTCTTTTTTTATAAAAAAAATTCAATCCATAAAAATTCGAGTTCATAAAATTTGAGTTCGTAAAATTAATTCAATTAAAATCGGATTCCATAAAACTACTATTAAAAAGATAGTTATTTAATGGCTCCCTCGGCAGACGCGATATTAAAGTCTACATTCTTGGCATCGCAGGGGACTCTTCTTGATCCTCTTAAACAGATGAGAGCAGATCTTAGTAGAGCAGTAATAATAATAATATTAATAATAATAATAGTTTATTATGGCAGTAATAATAATAATAATAATAATAATAATAATAATAATGCTAATATCACAAATTGAACTGTAAAGGCCCGTTCACACTAGAGACGCATGCGCAAGGAAATTCACATGCAGCGGGGACGCCATTCTCGACCCCAGAGCTCTTCTCTTCTGCGCATGCTTACGCGGTGAAACGATGGCTCTGGGGACACAAGCCAGTGAAGCAAGCGACGCAAGCAAGGATGGTGCGCATGCGTGATTGTCTCTGTCTTTGGCTTGCGTCAGCGTCTGCCCTTGCTTCACCTCATTTCACACTAGAAAATCCGTGAAGTAAGAGCAACTGCAAGCGCAAGTTGTGGGCGAGAACCACACCTGCATTTTTTGCGATTACATCTCTAGTGGGAACAGGTCTTAAAATAAACAGAAGATCACTGATTACACAACGGCAAATAAATCTAAAACTGACAAATTATAAGATGCATATCTATAGAAGATACAAGAAAATCTAAAACCAAGGACTCCAAAATCTTGTTAAGCGTATTCGACAAAAAACAGCTGCAAAATTATTAATGTATACATCCATCCCACTGCTGATCTTAAGCCCCCTTCCATAATATAAGCCAATGAGCTTGTATTCGCGGAGGCTAACAATCGGAAGTATCCGGAGTTTGCATCTAGAATTGTTGGGCTTATATTCGACGGATTGGGACATATTTTCGGAACTTTACTATGTGTGTGTGTATAAAATAGACTGACATTTTTTTTTATACTCTTGGGCTTTTTTTGAGGGTGCGTGGGCATATTTTGATAACATTTGTTTTCATGATTTACAGTACGTTCAATATAAAGCGTATCTTAAACTGACTCCTGAAGTGTTATTTTTTTTATTCTCGTAGTCCATGTTATCCACAGCTATCCAGCTGTTTAGGAACTAACTCTCTCTCTCACCTTTTCGTTGCGAGAAATGACTAGTCTTTCTGCCGTAAACACAATGTGTAAACATTTGCAAGTTCTGCATCGTGCTCTTTTATTGTTCTTTGTTGTCGTGGAGAGTGCTGGCTCTTTCCTTAGTACTGTGTGAAGATCAAAAGTTTGCTTTAAAAATTTAAACTTGAACTTCTTTCTTTTGGTGGAGAACTCGAATACGTTAACCACTTTAATGTACAGTATTTGTCTCTTCCCCCTTTCTTCTGCGTGCCGCCGACGTTGTGAGAGACGAACGAAACTGATTTTTCTTTCAAATAATCTGCATACACTGAATAACGTCATTTGTACTGTCAACCCAGAGGGTGGGCGGTAGAAATGGTATTTACCATATGGTAATTAAAGGTCTTACTGGTTGTGTTAAACCGTATATACAACCTTTTTACTTGTATAAAATTAGTGTGTCTCTTAGCTTCTTAAAAAAAAATCAATCAGAAAACAAAAATTGTAAAGCTGAGCGTGTCTTTCTTTCTCCTTTGTTCATTAATACAACTTTTTCTTTGGTTTCCAGGGATACACTGGAACCAATTGAACAATGTATTCATGAAAAAGTGATTGCAAATCTATATAGATGAAAAACAAAGCAAGTTGTTTATGACAGCATGTAACTTTTGCGTGCGTCATAGAGGGAGGAATTGTATGCAATGGTTTGATTCTATCCGCTCGTATAAAACGTAAAATATAAAAACTTATCTAGAATAATGGCGGAGCATAACTTCGGCACGGTTTTGTAAGCGATGATACATCACATATCATTATTGGAAGGTGAGACCGTTTTGGTTTTATTTAGCTTCGCCTTGTTTAAAGTAAACTTCCCCGCCAAGATGTAGTGATTAAAGGGGAAAGAAATAAGTCTTGTTTGGGTGGAATCAACTAAACACTCGAACTCCCTATGCAGTTTTTTCTTTATAAGAGCAAATTTCATAAGGACACCCTCTGCCAAAAACTGGTTCTCTACACACTAATACAGTTATTTTTATAAGAGCGTGCAGTGCTATGGTAAATGGAGAAATAGGAGTCAAGCCTTCCTTGGACATCATTAAACCTATTTAGTAATTCGGTAAGACTGAACTTGCTTTTAGGTTTTGGTTGCTCGATCGAAAGTAATTAATCTCAGTAAGTTGGCAAAACGGCTATGAATACTATATACTATAATACGATATAAGCGTTCTATTTAAAGTATGTCGGTCCTGTTATAACTCTTCACAAAGGCGAGAAAAAACTCGTGTTTCATTGTTTTTTAATACAATTTAAAAGGCTGCAGAAGACGTTCGCAAATACTTTAATCTTTTGCCTTCGTTGTTCCCTGTTTGACGGGTGTCTCTTGTTTTGCACGGATTAATAACTGTCGACCACCATGCGAGAGAAAGTTTGGCCACGCAAGTTATTTGAGGATATCTAACCTTCTCATTCTCTCTTTTTCCCAGGACAATGAACTAATCAGCGGCCATTTGTTGTATTTTGAATTTTCGGAAACATGATATCATTGAAGACTTTTTTGCATGACTGGATATGTGGTGTAATTGCGGTCTAAGGCCTCTATTTAATCAAGTATTAGACGTTTTCTGTTTTCTAAAAACGGGGTTTTTTTTGAAGGTCTTAACTTCTTTGTTCAGTAAGCGGTTAGCAAACATTCTAGTTTTTCTTCCCTTATATTATCGAAATAACTTGCATAACGTAACAAGTTTGTTATACATTTATGGCGAAAATCGGATAAAGATACATAAAAATTGAAATAAGCGTTTTTAATTTTATGGAAATTAGACTGATGTCTGATGATTCAACTTATTAGGCATAAAACTGTATTGTATTTCTTTGAAAAGTCTATTGAAACATGATATACTTAGATTAAAGCTAACAACGACAACAGCAACAACTTTATTCGCATTTCCTTCTATAAATAGGTTTACAAAATTGATGATTTAGCACTGTATTCTATTTTTAATAAGATTTGATCTAAAGAATTTTAAGCAGGTAGCGAAAGTGATTTTATAATGAAGGAGATGTGCTGGGCCTATGGTTTTCTAGTTAGACGCCAGGCTTATAACGTTTTTAGGTGATTTTGTAGCCTTCACTCACAAATAAACACACAGAAAAGTAAGCTAAAAGCAACAAACTTATAAAGGCAAGTACCTAGCCAAAAACGTACAGTTTAAGAGATCAAGTGTGAAGAAATATAAATGTATATTGAATTTAACTACTTGTAGCCTTAGGATTCAAATTGTTTTAGAAGCAGATATTGTTTGACGATTTTCCTGAATCAAGTGAAGATGTTTAGCTCTTTGAGGACGGAGGGAAGATTTTGCCGGTTGTTTGTCGCCGATGATAGACTTTTTGACTCCAAGATGTACTTCTTTAAGAATGTTTTACAGAATTTGACAAGCACCCCTCTTCCCCGTTCCTTTATCCCCTCCATTTTCTTTTAAAATAATGTTCAAAGCATCCCTGAAACAGACAAGGAATTTAGAGCTCCTGCTCAACCCCTTCCGTTATTCTGTCCATCTACCGCATTTAAGTGACAGTCTACAACACCGGCATTAGCCTACTCCTATCGACAAGTGTGTGGGTTC
>JAOBYF010157554.1:0-10869 GCA_025403605.1 Parazoanthus darwini | reverse complement strand
TCTGGACAAAAAACGAAGAAATCTCAAAAATCAATTTTGTCCGCGAGTTCTTGATTTTTACAGTCAGCCGCTCTTAATATAATGTTTTAGAGCTGACTGAGAAATTGAGCTATAATATGAAAATGAAAAAGATGTATAATTACTAGGATAAATAATAAGTAAGACTACGGCTCAAATCACCAAAACTACCTCAAAATCTAAGAAACATTTTCTACAACTGGCACTTTAACAAGGTCGATGCCTAAAAGAACATTTTCAGAGGTCTTCTTTCCAGAGTTTCTGAGATGTTCCACTGTCTCTGCTTTACCATTACAGAAAGAACAACCAGCCCAACCTTGTACAGCAACTGTCCTGTTGCGAGTCGGTTAAGGATAAATTTATAATAGAATTCTTTTATTTTCATATCTATCTATCTTAATCCTATGTGGAACATAAATGTATTATTACTGTCTACATCCTCATTTTCACGATACCTAAGACAGCTAGCAATACTAGGACGGGTGGCTTTTTTTCTGAACTATTGTGCTATATATCAGGCTTACTGTTTATAGACGTTATAGGGAGGCGACTCGTATTAATACAGATCATCATAACTAAAGTATGTTTAAAGATACCCAAATCCTTTCCTTTTACTGTTTAGTGCACTGACCAGTTATTCGGAATTGCGTCTATTAACGTCATACATTGAAAAAACCTGTTATGGTTTACCCAAACTGAGACCCAAATTTGAACGGGTTTAACAGGACCTTTTAAATCAAAAAGGTCGCCAAAATAGGTAAGTCTTGCGTTATAAAAGTCTTCAAAAAACACGGGTTTTTTTATCATTTAGTATATATATCATTATTCCAAATTATGCGCGAAGATGAAAATTGGGCTTTCTCGGGAACTAGTTCTTTCTCGCTGAATTTCTCCAGCATTTTAGCCTATCTTTATAGAAGGCTGAGACTTCAATGTCAAGTTTCTTCACACTAAACTCACATTGAAATAGTAATGTGCCTCCAACAGGTTGTAAGTGTTGAGCAAGACAATGTCTCAATAAGGAATCCGTCTTAGTTGTTAAAAACCTCTCCGCTTAATTCCCTTATGACGAGGCTATTTTGACTTGATATCAACCATGAGTAAGTTTACCTCCATTCTCGAGATTGTTAATTAAAACTGTTCTTTTGATTTTGGCTTTCTTACCTTTCCAAACAAAAGTCTGTATATAGCAGATTCTAAATTTATCAAAGATGCTAAATATAGAAATTTAGAATTTCCGAGCGTCTTGACAATCAAGATTCTACCATACAAACTTAAACTACGGGATCGCCAAATATTCAGTCGTCATTTTAGGACTTTAATTTTTTCTACAAAATTGGCTCTCTCACTCTGTTCTTCATCGTACGAAAAGTACACACTTAATGCCCTTATTGGTTTTGCGGCCATGCTATCCCAAATGGTTTCTTAGAATCTTGATTAACTTTCAGCCCAGCTGATTTCTCGAATTTTTTTGTAAAAGAGCTTTTTGCTAGTCATGATTAAGTAGATTATCTGAAAGATAAAATGAATGGTATAGAAAAAAAAGACGTGTAGTTTTGCTTTTTAAAAATACTTTGTGGCAGTTCTATACGAGAAAAAGCAAATTTGTGCTCATTTGCAATTTCATAATTTTGAACAAAGACTCAGATAAATACCGCACTAGGGAATAAAATTTGCGGAAATGATAACCCCACCGACACATGCTTTAAACGAGCTTTTCTCTGGCACACGCAGTGTAGCGTTTTTAGATAAAGTTGTCTGTTCTCAAAATGCTGAAAAAATATATAAAAAAGGCAAAAAAATAAACTTTAACATGTGAAGCACAATCATATTCTTTTGCGTGCAAAATTTTATAACACAGCCCTTTTGTTACTCGAAGTTACTTGTTGATCTCAAACCCGTGTGACTTCAATGGCAGCTCTTAACAAAATAAAGACCCTATTTAAACAAGAAGTGAAACCAAAAGAAAAAGCTACCGGAATTATATCTGTCTGGGATCTTGATAGGGAAAGTGTACGTTTTTTGCAGGAAATTAGACAGCGTTTCCCATAATTTATTTAGAGATTAAATCTAAAGTTGCAATTGCAAGTAATTACTTTGTATCCAATGACACTACATTTGTTCATGATGCATAAACGATGTGCTCCAAAATCCTGCTTCATCGATCAGTTTTTTTGCTTCAGCCATACTCTTATGCTAATTTGAATTTGCAGATATTTTGTTCTGGGCAATTTGTTTTCAAGATTTGGATCTAAAGCTCCACAATATGCGTTTAATTACTGCTATGATGTTTATCTGCCTCGTGTATGCTGATAACGATGACTGTCTTCTCGTGTATTTATTAGTCCGGTTTTGTATTAGGTGTAAACGACGCCTTAGAAACTATTTCCTTTGATATTTTTCTCAGAAAGACAGCAATAGGGACTTTCGAGCTCTTTCTTTACTCATTGTAGTTTGGCTTTTTTAAACATTCTCACAACTTGTGTTCCAGTGGCGGTAGTTGAAGATGCCATTTGACACTTTTCCACAATCAAGTTGTTACTTAAGGTGATCAACAGCAACAACTCTTGTATTTGCACTTGTGTTACAGATATAGTAAAGAAAATGAATCAGAATATGTGTTACAGATTGTTAAGTGCTGCCTACCTGTAGTAACCATAGGGGTCAGCTTTTAATAAATGAGAGGCATATATTTATGTGAAACAAATTTGTTTGTGTATATATACGAGGCCAAACATAATGTTTAAGGCTAGAGATAATTATCAATTTATTAATACAAGAAGTGAATCAGATAAATATGTTACAGGTTGTTAAGCGCGGGCTACTTGTAGTAGCCTTAGGGGCTGATCGAGAAGATGGCCTTTATCTAAGAAGTATATGGATGAGGTCAGATCACGCTGCTTAATGGTTTCCGAAGTTTCGTCATTTAGCCAGGATGGTTTTCCTGTGGTTTAACACGCTTCCGTTTTATGGGTGCGTTCTTGTCTATAAGATCGCGTACAAGTTTATTTCCAAGCACAAATCATTTCATCTGGGCCATTGTCGTGGGTGTCGGGAATACTTTCACTAAAGTCATTGTTGAGGGCACTCACATCGTTTTTCTCTAGCGGTCAGTATAAAATCCAGATATGTTTGTTGCCTCTTTTGCGTTTCAGATCTACATTCAGTTTGCGCACCATGGCCGGGTTGCTCCCACACGCAGGGTTAGGAATTTAACACACGATTTGGCTTACTTCTTCGTAAACTGAGTTGGGTTAATGTTTCAGGCTTATGTAACTTAGTTTCCTAGCCCGGAGTGTTTCATCAGCAACAGTACTTTATAAATACCTAATTTTGTGTTCCTAGATAAAGTAATATATATTTCAAGGTCTCGCCTTAAAATTGAACCCGACTTCAGAAATGTAGGATTGTGATCACTGAGTCCAAAACTAGGAGTCGAATTGCATATTCCGCAGGATGTTCACAGAAGTGTTGGTCAACAAAACCTGGTTCATTAAGCACAAACATAAGCATAAGCACAAACATAAGCACAAGCATAAACAGAAGCACAAGCACAAGCATAAGAACAAGCAAAAGCATAAGCATAAGCTCAAGTACAAGCATATATAAGCACAAACACAAGCACAAACACAAACACAAGAACAAACACAAACACAAGTATAAGAACAAGCATCAGCACAAGTACAAACATAAGCACAAGCAGAAACACAAGCAGAAGCACAAGAATAAGCATAAGCACAAGTATAAACACGAACATAAACATGTACACAAACATAACTGAGAACAAGCATAAGAACAAGCATAAGAACAAGCATAAGAACAAGCATAAGAACAAGCATAAGAACAAGCATAAGATTAACCACAAACACAAACATAAGCAGAAGCAGAAGCATAAGCACATGCACATACTTGTTATCATATCTGCAAATATTTCTTTGAGTGATGATTTTTTTCTTTGAACAACTGAACTTCCAATAGACCGATTTTAAAGTAACCACGAGTGGTTTGTGTATCGTGGCTGGGTTCAAGCAAAAACTGAAGGTTTGAAGGTAGCAACTGAAGAAAAAGTCTATAATAATCTTATGTGTAGAAACTTTTATTTGACGATGGATTCTGTTCTAAACATGAAGTCGACCCCGATTTAAAATGGCAAATATTAGTTTTGCCTTCAGTTTGAACGAACTAATGACTGAATATAGAAGGGTGGCGCGTTAACCAATGATTCCGAAATTCTTCATCTGATGTCGAATGAACAAGACAAGGTAGAGTTTAAACTACAATAGAAAGCAGTGCGGGACAATTGCCTGCCATCAAGAGAACGTAAACTTTTAAAAAATATTCTTTTTTACTGTCATAGTTAAATAAGTCGCTTTCGCGCTCCGTCAAAATTAATTAGTACCCAGATGCCAAAATTTAATGATTCGTTCCTCCGAAATACAGCGTCGGTGGTAAACGGTATGTTTAAGATCTTAGGATATTTGTCAGCTAGCTTACAAGTTAAAGAACTTGGGAAAAGTGAGTTACATTGTATAATGGACTAACTCTCGAAAAAATATTTCATTTGCGAATTTTCACCGACTAACTCTTTTGCTTTGTTTACAACATCTATACATTTACATCTGAAAGTTAGACATCTGTTCTCTGAAATGCAAATACTGTCACTCACTTTGGTGCTCATTTTTAAAAGCCTCTCTTTGGGTCTATTTCGCCAAAGGGTACTTTTTAAGTCCATATACATTTGGCGCTGCTCTTTTAAGTCAGTAAGCGGTGAGTGTAAAGTTGTACAACTATAAAGTAACTGTTTATGTAAAAGCGGATATCACACAAAACACACGTCTTTATATTTAGAATATGTTTAGAATTTCTCGATTTTTTTCGCAAAGACTTCAAACAATGATCGAAAAACGGAAAAACGGTAAACATGCATGCTGTTTTGTGGGGCTTGTGTCAAAGTTTCGAGTACCTTTAACTGAACTTGCATGGGACTATGGTCTTGAACTTTTGACAAAACACAAATAAATTGTCATGTAACAGCAAGAATATGAAGAAAATATTAATTTTTTAGCTGATCAAAGGTTTACTTTTCCCCAAGTAGAAGGCCCTACCTCTCCAAATCAGACTTCTTCAAATTCGTTTGACATTTTCTATACATTGACCAAAATGGAGCTTGTCTATATAGCAAATTCGAAACCTAACTAACCATAGATTTCTTTAACTTGGAAGCCGTAAATTTTTTCGTTCGAACCGAAGAGCCTCTAACATACAAAAACTATGCATACATATATGTATATTATGTATTAACAATACATTTTTTATATTAACTACAATTACATTTTAACTCATTCAAGTGAGAACTATATTGTCGTATCTGTGATCGATTTTTTGACTGTAAACGTACTGTTGCAAATGTCTCAAACAAAAGTTTGTGCATGGTTTCATTCAGGAAGACATTTTGAAAATCACGTACTGAACTGAAAAGGAGAAAAAAACTGCGCTAAATCCCTTCAAGACCAAAAATGGTGCTAAAATGATCTTAACGCTTGACCAACGAATTTGTATAATCGGCAGGCTGAATTCTCAGCCTTGGGAGTTAGTTCTTAAAAGCTTCTTATACTCATATTCAATAAAATTACTGTATTTAAAAAGCAGTTTATTAACAATACTTGTACAACAAAAGGCTGGGAAGTGAAACGCTTTCGACGCCACGCTGGCGACAGATTTAGTATCTTTTGTGTTTTATTGCTAATTTAGTATACAAAACTTAATTTTTTATATGAAAATATACAGCTGGAGTTTTATGGAATTGAACCTGTATCTAAACTTGCTCTTTCAAACTCTGCGAGTTTTAGTAACGTAACTCGATATTTCTTGTCAAATTTTGTTGAGTTATGAACCAAAAAACATGTAATGTGCAAGATGGGTTGATAAGCGCCGCCTGGTACAACTTCTAAATTTTTAGTTGATATGTCATCCATTTTTGTTATTCTCCCAAGATAACAATCTAATTTAATACAATTCACCTGTTCTTTCTAGAAAGAGGCATTTCAGTGCTCTGGAGAGGATTCTAAGTCTCTTGAAGTCTCTCCAGGCTATCAGATCACATTTGAAATTCAAAATTGTGGATAAATTACACCTTTTCATTGATGCAATCTTCTTCGGTTTACAACTCTCAAGCTTTAATCCACCGAATTTATTTAGCATTCACACTACATTAGTTTCAATTAAATTTAACGAATGTTGCAACTTGTTTTGATTTCATCGCTCTTCAACAAGTGGTAACGACGAGAGCAACTGAGACACTAAAAGAAAACCGACATTGAATACAGAAGATAGAATACATAAATTATTACTATCGATACATATTGTGCAACCATGGCCATACGTTGTGGTTTATTGGTACTTCTCGTCCTTGAAAGGCGTTGTAGAAAACTGCAAAGTTTTTTTCGCGTTTGCTTTTGATTTTAAAAAGACTTACTTGAAACATTATAGTCTAAATGAAGAAGTGCTCGCCTTCGGATCATCAAAGATGATATTGCACAATTGGTCTGCGTAACACACCAGCACAGAATATTTCCACAAGGAATTGCTTAAGTCTTACTACTACACGGATTCCACGCGTAACTGAAGTTGCTAGTTAAGCTAGTTAACGTTTTTATTAATAAGAACTGCTTAATTTTCAGTGTTCTTAATATTTTTCTTATTTTAATACATAACTGAATAACTGTTCTAGCTGAAAACTAAAACAGACCCGAGTTTTGCTAGCTACTGTTTGTAACTTCTTACGTTTTTGCAAACCACAGACTCAATGATCGTACAAAAGTTTGATCTTGATTTTTTTTTTCAGTCATAATGTCAAAAACGTCTAATCCATCATCTCCGGTCGGTTCAGTTCTGTACAGCAAACTGAAAATTGTTTCCTTAGCATGTACCTTTTTCAGGAACTTGAAGAGGAAATTACCTCCAACACTTCCACCTACATTGGTGTTGATGAGGGGTGAGAAACGTGGATTTGTTGGGAAACTTAGGCACGGGAATATTGTTTATTCACTAACTAAGAATCAAAATATTTTTTAAATGTTCGAACTGTTTAAAAAGTGAACAGAAAAACGTTCGTGAGAGACCAAATATAAATGCTACCTATAGAATTTGTTGAAATTACAATGGAAACACATCGTAATTTTCACATAGCCACACCAATTCATATTTTAAATACTCTAAATTCAGGCAAAACACGAATGACTCAAATATATACGAGGGTTTTGCTTGGGTTTCGTAAAAAATTGTGATATTACGCCACAGTGACACTAGTCTACTTCTGAATGATTAAGTTTTCATGTAAAAAAACTGTTATTTGTTTGTGGCCGGATTATTTACCTTATAATCAACCCATTTACTGTTTAATGGTAGTAACTAGCTCCGTAATAAACTCCGTGATCTTGTTTCGGGTTCTTTGTTCACGCTGTTAACCGGCAGAACACAGCTGACCGGAAAACCTAAGCGTCGTGTCTCCTGCTTGCTTTTTACTACGCAATAGGAAAAGTTCTAGAATTTTAAGCAACGGAAAGAAAAAATACGATCAGTCATCAAAACTATTTAGAAAAAATGTTTTTGTAATGATTAAATACGCGCGTTTACTATTTTATACCATGGACGAACAGCAAGATGCAACTGAGCTTGCGATAACAAAATCCCTAGATAAACTATTAAACGACCTTAAACGATTTCTAATGTTGTAATAACATTCGGGATATTTTTTAAATAATAGAGACTGTTTCCCAATCTTAGTTATTTAGAATTAGAAGCAACACTCTTTACACTGTTTGTCACAAATCCGTCTTGCTTATACTCCTGACTTGACAAAAAAAAACCTCTGCTTTGAGTTGAAAGCACTGTTTCCTAGAATGAACCAACAGAAAACGGCTAATTCTGAGCTTCTTAAGTGAAAAAGCCGGAGGCCGGACTTTTCTTTGCTCAGACAACAACGAACTGTAAACTGACTAAGTTCCACTGGTTATTCAGTGGCGTCGCTAACTCCAAGCAACAAGGCATTGGCCTACATAGATTTTCAAGCAAAAAACTGGATGAAGTGGAGATAGGCAGAGAAGTTAAAAAGCCTCTCTACACCGCAAAATTCCTAGTAACAGCTAATTTTGTATACACTTGAATGTGGCCCCAGACTAGCTACGCCACTGCTATTAAAATCGTATCGAAAGTTGTAAAGTGTTTTGAAGGCTAAGTTTCTCCTTTATTCATTGATAGATTTTTGTACGCATTCAGGGCCTATCTATGTTTGTCAAATACATCACGCAAAACAAAAAAATTGCTTGAATTTTTCTCCTTAAATATAACGAACACCGAGTATATAGCCGTTTTTTTCTGCTCCGAATTTGTTTGATTTGCCTCAGGAAGCCGAGTCCTGTTACACTCTTTTGTCACAGAGTAAAACTGACATCACTTAAATATTACTTCGGAAACAAGCATTAAACTTGTGTTATTATTCCATATTAATTGATTCATGCCTGGGCCTGTTTTGGATCTTTTTTTCTATTTTTGGGACTACGCAGTGTGGACTTTAATCATTTATCAATTGCTTAGACGGAAAATTCCTCGTGATTATCTTGTTATTTTTTTATTGCCAGCTGTCACTGCAACTATTAACATAATTTTACAGAAAACTGGCTGACCAAGCACTCACAAAAAGCTTCTAAATATCAAGATGACATCAGAGCGCAACGTTATCTTGATACTCGTGCTGTGCACAATATTGATGCACTCCTGCCAAAACACAGACGCTTGGTCGGACATATGTACCCACAGAAGTTGTGTGAGGACGCAGAGGCGAGCCTTTCTTCAGGTAATTTAAAGTTATGCTTTTTGTACATGCGTTCTAAACTGGGGGAAGTGTCAACCTTCGATCGCCTCTTGTTTGAACATAGTCTTTAGTTATCTCCTACAATCCCTCTGAGACAAAAACTTCCAAGACATGCGCTCAGATTATTTAAGGCCCGTTTACATTAGCATTTCCCTCCCGCTTTCCATGGCAAATGTTCTCGCCGCAAAGTTGCATTAAATTCAGTTCGAGATTGTTCAAAGCATTGCAAGTTTCCTGGAACTCCAATTCACGGGATTTACAGGTGCTTTTACTTGCATTTTTGGAAGTACAGCGCCAGTGCAGAAAATACTGCTAGTGTCAACTGGCCTTTAAGCAAACTTTGTTGTCTTCCTATGTTTTTTTTAACTCCAAGCAACAGTATTCTTTCTCATCTAGTTGCTTAATTGTTCATGGTCAAGCTGGAAAATTAAGTAGACTTCAAAGGAAATATAGTAAAACTAACAAGTGCCTAATGTTTGAACCGTGGAGTCAAGAACAATTGTAAAAAAGAGACAGTTTGGTAAAACGACGTTTTTGAGTACCATTCATGAGGTGGTTACAATGAAAACGTGGATAGCTAAAACTGATAAGAAACGGAAAGAGCCAACAATACTTTCACCGCGCAGGCGCAACAATAAGTTGTCAAGCTAATCGTGACTAGGAAGTTCTTTGCTTTCTGGGTGTCGGTAAACCTAATAATAATAACAACAATATTGATAAAATAACTATGACAATAGCATAGCAGAATGCAATGCAATCTGAAAAAGGGAATTTTCTTTACCCTATTTATAAACGTTTACCCTATTTCCGACCAAACTGAAGAAATTGACGCGCTATTCAGACCAGGCGAGATACAAAGAAAGTATAAACGAGCCAACAAAAACACCGTGGTTGCGATATAGCCCGTATCTTCTGAAATCTGCGAAGTGATGACCCAAGAAAACAAGTTGAATCATGTCTGAAACAGATTGAGAAAGACCTTTGCGGTCCACAAATTCTTTGTGAAAACTGTACCCTTTTCCAGACTTCTCAAGGAAAAAGTTTACCCTTTTCTAGACCATATCAAACCAGCCCGAAAACCGTACCCTTGGGGGTGGTACATATCTGTATAGTCATTTGAGGGGGTGCCCCCAGGGGTTATCTACTAGTCCACAAATTGCAAGGAGAGTCTGCTAACAACTGAAATTTTTTGTATTTCAGAAGAAAACACCTTCACAGTCTTGCGAAGCCTGTAAGAGGTGTTGTGTTAAACGAAAGGAGCCCCTGAGGAAGTAGTACTTACCATGAACGCAAACTATTTATGATGAAGAATCCTATTTTGACAAGAAGCAGAAAAGAAAAAGATTTCCATATATCAATATTTTGGAATATGTGAAATAATTGTTTAAACATGAAATGGAATTATCCTGTAAGGCGGGGCATTAACTATGTTTAAATATGATGTTTAACTATAAAAATACCTCGAATACACAATTTTGTTCTTCCCTTTTATTAATCAAGGCTATAATTAATTGCTACAACGGACCTTTTGACCTTTTGTTGGGGTCTGGGGAAGGGGTGGAAAACCTGTAAAACAACAACTGCACGATTGATCCAGACAAAAAGATTCTTACAAGTACTCTTCGATACCTAGTACCTTGAAAAAAGTGTATGGGAAAAACAGGGAAAAAGGTAAAAAACCTTAGGCAAAGCGTGATCAAAACCTTCAAATAAATCATCACGCTCAGCTTAAAAAGGAACAAGAGAAAAACAAAATTAGTTGATTGGCGTCGCCCCTTTCTTGAGGGAAAGTCTATTCTCATTCGAGTAATTGTTCAAAATAGCGGCCGGAAGTTAAAACTCTTAAGGTCAAATATAATAATTTATTCAATGCGACACAAGGTTTTCGCTGGCAATTCGTCATAAATCCGGGGTCCGATCGACACCCCCCCTCCCCGCCCCCCGCCCCTCGAGTGTTCGTGTGACTTTTTTTGTTAAAG
>JAOBYF010157443.1:0-10870 GCA_025403605.1 Parazoanthus darwini | reverse complement strand
CGCTGCACCGGTATCGCAGAGGTCATGGGTTCGATTCCCGTTCAGGCCTGAATTTTTTTCAGGCCTTATTCTCAACTTCTTAAGTTGAGTACTTTACTGCGAAGATCTTTCATTTGCTTAAAATGTAGTTACAGTGTTGTAAAGTCACCTATAAGTCAGTTATTGCATGTTGTACCGTTTGAAAGTACAGTATTTTGTTTGAGGGTTTCGTACAATTGTAGTGTATCTACGAAACCTTTCAGTGCTAGAAAGTACCTTATATTCAGTAACGTTTTGTTTGTTCTGGCCTAAATAGCAAAGAAAGCTTCGTTAATCTGTCCCATTCCTGTTTAGGTCTATCATCATCTTCGTCAAAGTCTGACCCTTTCGCTCCCATGGATCCGTTCCAAGCCACCTTCCCTAGCACTACCAAGGTGAGGAACGGTTTGAACAAAAGAGAACGTATCTATAGTTCTTTACAGATTTAATGCGACCGTAGTGTGCTAGCTAGCCAGGGTTTGCCATATAAGTGCATAGGGGCTGTTGATACCAGTGTCACACTGATACTAACTAGCAGCATTGTGACAGCATTGGTTGTGCTAGCACTTTTGACAGTGAAGGCAATGAAAAGTCCTGCAACAACAATATGTCCCATTTTTTCACTAGTAAAGCAACGATGGCAATATAAACGTGTAAAGCGTATAAACCGAAATTATCGAAGGTTCATCTCTCTTTGTTGCAGAATTGAGCGGACAAAGTGTGCGGATTCTGACTGGATTATGAATGTTAAAACAACAAATTTTAACATCAAACATATTTATTTGAAATATAATGGCCACCCGGCTAGATTAGCTTCTACAGTTATTTCGGATGCACAACCACTATATCATATCAGTACTAATTACTTTTGCTCTTTAAATTTATACAAAAAAGGTGGAAATAATTTGTTATTGTTATTGTTGTTGTTGTTGTTGTTGTTGTTGTTGTTGTTGTTGTTGTTAACACAAAAATGTTTACACTCTTTGTCTATACGTACTGTTATGGGAAACGAAAGTTCATTTACTGATTTGGGTAGTTTCTTCGGCACGTAAATGATCGTAATATAAGCCACTTTCTCAATCATGCGCAGGGCAAAGTAACGGTTTTGCTGGTGGTCACAACCCCCGTTTACATCATTTTGTGACATATTTAAGGTTTTATCTTTTACCTTCTTTCGAAAACAATCGATCTTGTTTCTTTCTTAACACCATATGCCATGTTTCCAATACGTGTAGTCAGCTAACTGAAGCGCTAAATTTGCTCTGCGCATCATTGAGAAAATGGCTTATGTGTGGAAAACAAACTTCTTTCTAAGATTTAAAGGTGCCGCAGAATGCTTTCAGGGGAACAAAACATCAATCCTAACAATTCAGATCACGAAAATAAATCATTTTAAAAAATCCCATTGCCAGTTTAGTTCCAGCTTGCGCGCACCTATCGCGATTTAGAGACATCACTCAGACGACCAAAACGCTCGTTATATCGGCTTAATTTACAGAACTATTCGGGAAATAATTCAATGACCGACAACAGTGTCGTTTAAGACTTAGAGTTTTCATATCGGCTCGGAATTTGTTACCAACTTTTGATGGGTTCTCTGGGTATTCACGAATCCCAGTACATTTATGGTAAGTTACGACAGTCTGTGCCATTTCATGTTACTTTCTTGGTATCTATGTACTTCCTGTTAGTCATGAGTCTGAGTAACACTCAGAGGGACCTACTCATGCTCGTATTTACCTTGGAAAATGTTTCTGAGAAACCAGAAATTGTTGTAGAAACAGCACCGCTGGAGCCTAAAAAAAAGATTAAACGTTAGAAACATTAAAATCATATCAGAGTCTTCGTTCTGGCCAAACAGAAACAAAATTGACAATCTGAAAAGTCAGGCCAAAGTAGTACAAATAATAACTCAACAATTTAAAAGTAACAGTGATGTATCAAAATAATGATACCCTTGACTTTATTATTGTCAGAAGCCAAAGCTGGCGGATCAGGGAGGGGGGCGGGGACTCCCCCGACATTTTTCGAGTTTTCCGAAACACACACTTGCTACTTGTACACCCCCCCCCCCCTTCCACCACCACCACCACCACCACCACCACCACCACCACGTTTCTGAGCTTCCGACGGCCCTGGAAGCAGAGTGGAATGATACAGAGTGATGCAGGCACACAACACGATAAGCAGGATTACCAGGATAAGTCCTCTCGTATCGCTAACTTCTTCCCTTTCAAAATAGAACTACTGGAAATAATGGAGACTATATTTCCGTTCTCAATTCTTCACCAACTGCACGTCAGGTAACCGCGGGAAAAAAAACTATTCCCAAAAAACTGATACACTTTTAGAGTTCCTTGGCAAGTTTGCACGAAATTTACTTCCTTGCTCATTTATGTGTAGTCATATTCATCACCTGGAAGAAACGACCTGCTAATTGTAGAAATTATACAATATTTACGTGCAAACAAACAACTGAGCAGGCTAATGGGAAAATACACCAAATAAACTTTTATTGATCAAACCACACACTTGTCCTACTAGCCATAGAAAAAAAAGGTTTTCCTTAACATAAAAAAGCCCTTATTTCGAGTTTCACTTTCTTCCTCTTTTGTCTCGCACATAACCACGAAATACCTCTCAACTCCTGAGCAACATCAGATTAGATATTTTTAATGTGTTATTTGTTGTCTACCTTTTTAAATATCATACCACCAAAACACGTCAGGATGTAGAATTGGGGGATAGATACCTGTACAAGATCTGGGTCAGATGACATCCTGAGAAACTCCGCAGCAAACAGGTAAATATCCGCGACCATGTTGGCGTGTTTAATTCTCTGCTGGAGCAGGCCATGGATTCTAGCAGGAGAAACAGGTAAGGATTTGATGTTAAAGAAGGAAAAGGTCACCAAATAAATTAAAATAGTAGTAAAAACATATTGTTTACATAACTACAAAGACTTTTAACATTCTTAACATTCTTAGTCCCTTCCTATTTCTCAGAATCAATCAATCAATCGATCAATCGATTTGTTTGTTTACCCTGTAAAATTTGTTGATATGCTTGTTTGTGACTATACCGTTCGGTTGTGAAAGATTGAAGTAAAGAGAAAAACAGGCTAAAATTTTGTAGCCATCCCCTCGTCCTCTAGGTTGAGGCAGATTACCGCAAAGTTAGTCACTATTATGACAAAATTTAACAAAAAACAATACATTTAATTCAATTGACCAACCGACCCTATATCTTTCAGGGTTTGTGACAGTATTCTTCTTCTTACTACTGCTACTATTCAGGGTCCGAATTTGCTGCCAGCTGGTCACCAGTGCGCCAATGAGTGTTGGCGACCGCAATTTCAAGGTTGGTCGCCAGTAGGTTGTTCTCGTTCGATTCGGTCAAATTTTCTTACCTTTCGTGGGAATATGCATCGTTGGATACAAAGTCAAGAATCAGTTTGAAGGAGGGATGCTTGTCAATGACCTTGATATCTTCCACTGATAACGTTCTCTGATGAGTGAGTAGAAGACCAATGAGTCAACACTGTAAGACAGTGACAAACAACCAAGAACCAGAAACACTATCCACTGAAAAAACGGTCCATGTTTAGCATGCGTCTGTCGAGTTATGGATGCACGAGAGAAGCGTTTGAGTGGCACGAGGCGAAGCCGAATGCTTCTCTAGCTCTTCGAGTGCTCTCTCAACTTTCCAAGTGCATCCACAACTCAATAGACGCACAGCTAAAGCATGAACAGTTATTTTGGAACACTGCTACTTTATTCATCCAACAAGCAAAAAAACGTTCATTACGAGCACTGTTTAGTCATCGACATATTTTTTAGCAAGATGCTTAGTAGCTCTTCTTTCATTTCTTGATCGTGGTCTTTAATCACTTCGTTTTCCATTAAGAAACGTTTTTGAACCAGCCTTCTTCCAAGATTTACTTGCATATTCAGTTAACGATATAGACGCACGGGCGTGTGTCCATCCCGATAAAGTTGCACGCTCATGCCATAACAAAAGCGTGCGATAAATTGTAAGCTATGTTCTAAAACACGAAAATGGGTGACAAACAAGAATAAGACATGATATCACACGTAAAGCAAAAGATTGTGATAATCCAACACAGAGATCCCTCTTGACCTTTACCGAGCTTCATAGCCACTTGGCTTTGATAGCTTTGTGAATGCGAAGAAAAATAAGGTTCTAACCTGTCTGAAGCCTTTATGCTCTCCTGATGTTCTTTGCCACGATGACTTTCTGCTCAACCATTTTGCCCGTTTTGTTTCTCGGTTCTAAAAGTAGAATCAAACAAATCAGTCAAATAGGCCGGTTCGCACTCGAATCCTTAGTGCTTTCCAAGTAGTTTGTCAAGTGCAATTATGGCCTCCAGTGTAAAACTGCATAATAACTTAGTTGAACTTGCCTTCAAAGGGCGTGTGTCAGGTCATGATTATGTAAGCTTTCCATAGGTCTTTAAAACAAGTTGTTGAAAAAAACATAACAGCTAAGGTTTTGAACTAACGTATAGAATAGTTTCTGAGGGCAGCAGTTTTGTATCGCATAGCCATAACCACCCCCCCCCCCCGTCCTACAATGAAAATACTCCAAAGCCAGCATGTCTGCTTTCTTGGATATACATAACTGTGAGCACAAGCCAAATTGTCCAGACGTCGCCTGGCTACTTGATATCTGAATGCGTTGTTCTTACCTCTGTTTTGTCTGGAATCCTCTGAAGTCCGGCAAACTTGAGCAAAAACCGGGCTTTCTCTTGACAGGCAATTACTTGTATACAAAACAAAAACGAAAAATAACAAGGGTTTTAGGTTAGTATAAAAATGCATTCAGCTTATACACACTTAAACATGCACATATACTTGCGAATTTATTCAGAAATTTGGCCAGCTTACTCTCCGAATTTCCAACGTATGTAGGTCGCTGTCCTGGTTTGACAAATAACAAAGGAAATTTTTTGGGGAAGATTTGCTTTTCGTCGGAAAATTCGTGGTAGTTTTGGTACAACAGTGTAGTTTGTTCCTAGAGCCTCTAAAATGGACCTTTCTAAAAAACTGAAAAATTTCCTCTCAAAACCTGATGCCCACTGTCACTCCGTTAGCGCGCGCGGGGACTTCAATACTTATAGGCAAGTACACACCTCCGTTGATGTGTTTTTTGTGTTTTGGACGTTTGTCAAAGAGAAGGATTGAGACAGTGTGGAGAAAGATGGCTCGATCAAACTCGCCACAAAATTTTTCCGATTGTGCAAAAACTGCCCGATCGCATATAACAATCATAATATCTTTAAAGAAAAAATGAACAACTTTGGTCGTTTCGAGGATTGTGATTTTCAACTATCAAAATTGTGGTTAATTGTTTGTATTGGAGGATTTGTAAATGTCAAGGTAAGGTATTTTGAGTACTTTAATTCTCATCTTGAATCCTAACCAACCTGGCGAATCGGGTTCAACCTTCCCTGTTAAGCGCCCCTCTTGACCTGACTCTTCTGCCTGAAGAATAAGCTTCTGTCGCCGATCAACCTGTTGTAAGTTGTGATGACTATTTAACATAAAGTATTTGTCTAGACAAAGTAACAGAGAAGTTCAGAGATTGTGACAAATAAAGAAACATTACAGATGTAATAAAAATAATAATATTACCAGACTTCGGCGTAAGGTTTCCGCTGTTTTGAATGCTTCAAGAATTCCCTCGGGCAATGTATCTGGCGGTGTGTTACTTGCTGGCAGCAAGAAAAAAAGTTTGACAAAAATCCCTTATTAAATTATTTGTTTTCTCAACTCGTTTCTTGGCCGCAGGACATAAGGTCCACTATGAAGATCTCGTTTCAGGTCAATTATCTGTAAGATATAGATTCTCAAAAACTGTCATTTTTACTACTTTTGTTACTGATATTTTAAAGAGGTCACATACTACTTTAGGAATATTCAACTTGAAAGTAATAACTAGCATTGCCATCCAGTGATGTGGCAAACCAAAACGAAACTGTGACGAAGGTTCAGAGTTTATTAACTTAACTCTAAACAACAACATAGAAATAACAAACTTTTATTCATGTCATTTCTTTATTGCCACTGTGTCCCGGACAGACATCAAAGGACACTTAAGCTTACGGGTTTTTCTACAAAACGAAAATATACCTCAACCATAAAACAGTGGGCTCACTTCACTCACCATACAAAGTGACCTGTTCTCTCAGCTCTTGTGAGTGCCATATTAAGGACGCAAATAGGGACGCAATTGCTTTGTCCACCTGAGGTCCGCCAATAAATGGACCTTGAACTTTCTCACGACACCTAATGTTCATACAAAAATATTTTTAAGGTTACAGTTAAGGTTTTAAATTGCGCTGAAGTAGATAATGCATAAAGTAAGTATTGATTTTGTTAAACTGACATTTTGATAAGTTGTTGTGGAGGCCCTTCGTCTTGGCTGGCAACACCTTGGAGAAACACGTTGACTGAGGACTCTGTCGGTATATCCGTGGTTGCCTGCAATAAAAAGAACATGATATTTCCCACACTAGAGTAAATACCTCATATTCTATTAATATTCGTATTCCCAGTTACCGCTGACTGTAATGTCCAGAGACTCATTCCTACAGCGTGATATAGCCTGGACTTGGTGTTGAATGAACATAAATACCAGCGAGAACCATTAGAAGTCCGAGCCTCCAACAACATACACAGTTGCAAACAGCTCATAGCTACATTGGTATTTATGAATACTTAAAATTAAGACTAACGCTGTGAAAGCGAGTCTGTTGTCATTGTAACCAGCGGCAACTATGAAAACAAAATAGGACTATTGAACAGCCAGTGCTTGAAGGGACCCTCAGTTAAAAGTCATGAACTTTTGCCGCCAAATAAAAACTTAACGGTGCCGTATCATGGTTTGGGGGTTTAAAAGCTTTTATTTTGTAAACAGCGCCAGTGCAAGGCCAACTGTTTTGCTATTTTTTGCTCTTCGAATTGCGCGCAACAGCTATGCTAGCTTCCTTCTGAACACTTCTCAAAATCAGCTGAGATACTTTTCAACTCTTGCGAACGATTTCGAAAAGTTCCTATCACGTCAGAAAATTATTTATGCAATGCTTCTCATGGAAAACCGTGGAAAATGTCACTTGTTACTTGCGTTTTCTTCGTATACACACTCGCCTACAGGCAGTGATGTGACGTGTGGCATATTCTACGGTATCCCACTCGAAAGTACTGCATAACTAGCCGCAGTGTTCTTAAAAGAAGGTACTTGTAAAGTGGGTGTACCTATTCAGTAGAAAGAACAAGATCTAATCAAACTCACGTGGTGCCCTGAGAGAGATCGTTGAAGCTTGCCAGTCATATAACCACCGCGGAACAGGGTGGTCCACACCTCACTGTGAAGAAGTTTGATCTCTTCCTCGCTAGCCTCTCCCGTCGCTGCCACTGAGGCTAGACAAAAATCACATTAACAAGTATCCCGTTAGGTGATTAGTTCCTGATTTTCCCTTTTACATTTCCTCTATATTGAGGCTAATGAGTTGTACTTATTTAGAATGAAGAGGAAGTCAATAAACTATATTTTTAAAAAATGGGCAACAAAACTTTTCATTGTGAGGGCTTTCATCAGTCTTCACTACCCGGCCTGACCCCTGACCTGTTACTGCCACACACAGTGTACCCAGCATTCACAGCGATATAAACCACTTCGATAATATGTCCCAGAGGCAATAAACAAGTATCAAGTCGAGGTCAAGTTCCAAGTTGTCTTATACTTGCTGTATTTTGGTCTTTCTGACCTCGACTCAAAGCTGTTGGTCATGGTCATTGGGCCGTATTATGAAGGTGGTCTATATATACTGTGTACTAGTACGGTCAGCAAATAATCTCACCTCAACCAAGAAGTGAAAAACCTCTGATGCCAAACAATTATAATTGTACAAACAAAAACTAAGCCTTGGGGCAACAACTAGGATATATTCTTTATGAAATTGTACTCTAATCACTAGCCCAACTTTTGTGTTATTATCTAGATAGTTGCTGAACGAATGTTAAAAGTAGTTGTGTTGTGGCTATAATAATGCCACTAGTTCACGTTGGTCAATCGTTGTATTGTTCTTCTTTGTTTTGATTTGTTGATTACAATCATATTCAAGTGAGTGAGACGATTACAAGTCAACAAAATTTGTTTCTGTACAATTGCAAAATATAGTCTCATTGCATTCATTCCATTTCTTTATAGAACGTAAAAATTGTCATGGGACAAAACAAGTGTAGCGAGTGAGAGAAAGAGTTAACACAAAAAATAAAATGAAAGTTCTCATGACCATGAGGCTTTCTTTTAAATATGTAGTCAAAAAACACAAATTTTTGAAAATTTTCTGACACCTTCGAAATTTGTCGAAGTTTTAAGAAAACAAATATATCACGTCTCAGTAACTTTCAGCTCGCATAAATCTGTGTTTATACACCATTTTTTCGTGTAATAGACACAGAAATAACGTAAAAACTTGGAACGGGTGGCTACATAATCTGTGACTCACATTTCTTCGAATTCAAGGCTGCACTACAAAAGAGTCCAAACAACCTTGCCATTCCAAGCTGAAGGTCAAATATCCAAGACAGTGCTACATCTGGTGAACCTTTGGCGATCACCTGAAACACAAGTATTCGCGTAAATCCAAGTCCAAGGAACAGGAAGAAACTTGCAAATATCATATACAACTTCTGTTCCCTTTAATGTTACTTTATAATTGATTTAGTTACTATTCACTGCAAAGTTAAAAAAAAACAATTTGAAAAAAAAATGCAAAGTTATCCACCTTGAACTTGTAGCCCCATTCGTTGTTGCTTCCATCAGAGTGGAAATGGAAAACTAGACGGTTTCCTGCTTTAAAGTGGACAACCTAAGAAGAAACAAAATGATAAAGCAAAAAAAATTTCATAAGTGAAATAAGAAAGCACAACATACAACACTGGCAAATAGGCGGAAATGAGTGCGAGATAGTTTGGAGTTAAAATAATAATAATAATAATAATAATAATAATAATAATAATAATAGTAATAATAATAATATTAATAATAATAATAATAATATCGAGGAAAGTGTTGTGTCTCTAAGCTGCGGGAAGTAGCTGAGGCATGACAATTGCAAACAAGACCCAGAAGAACTGGAGAGAATCGCAAAATAATAATAATAATAAAAATCATAATAATAATAGTAGTAGTAGTATTGTACACGAAGTTCAGCCAATGAAGAAGGATCATAGAACTAATATAAGAATATTTTGTCCAACTCTCACTGGCACACACTTTTAGGACAATATTCCTCAACACGTACAAAACCAACCAAAAAGCTCTTAAAAAGAAAGTCCAGTTATTTTACTTTTCGCAGTACTAGTTATTTCCCCATATTAATCACGTAATGCCCATTCTCTCTGGTCAAGATATTTATTGTGTTAATTTTCTTTCTTCCTCTCCTTCAATGTATTGTTTATTCAGCTTTTAAGATTTGTTAAAGGGTACACAATTAGATTTCTATACAACGTTATATCTATTTTCTTACTTTGTTATCAATTTAAAATTTGTCTGTGAGAAACAATTATTAAAGAAAAGGAGATGAATAAAGATATGAATAAAGATGATGATGATGATGATGATAAAGATGAACCTTTAAACGTCAGGGCTTTTTAGAGAAACAACAACGTTTATAGAGGGAAATATCTGGATTCCCCATGATCTTCGAAATGGTTAAAGAAAAAGCTGGACACTTGGCATACAAGCAGCTTAGGCCTTGCTAATTATTTTCCATGGTAACGGTCAAGTCTGACTGTTGCTATGGCTGGAGCCACTGGACTTGAAATTTCTATTTGTAGTCAATTTGCAGCTTATAGAAAACATGAATATTTAGGCTCAAATAGTAAAATATTCAAAAGAAAATAAAAAATACAACTGCATAATTTTGCATAAATTATAAAGTGATTACGTCATCCAATTGACGTCTGCGTATGAGCCCTTAACGGAGCTACAGGTTCTGCAAGTTTCATTTTAATTGCTGCAAAGCTTCCGTTTTCAGGTCGCAAAACCTTGGGGAGCGGGGGGTCATGGGGCCACAAACATTTAAGGGTTAAGGAAACACAGTTGTTCCTCTTTAGAGTCAGAAGAAGAAAGCATGATGCTTTACCTTTGGCCATTTCTCCGTGCCAACCTTATGATCAAAACGTCTCTTTGTTCCATGTGAATCGGTAAAGTCCAAGTAGTCATATCTGAAAAAAATATTTGAGACAAAGTCTAAATTCTCACAATGGATCTCTTGTCTTTGTAACTGTAACGTTTCCACTTTAGAAAATCAGAACAATGAAGTCATCGGAAAACACTAACACGCTTACCTTCTTTCTGTTTCACAGCGATGGTCAAACTCCACAAGGAATTCTGAGCAACCAGGACAGCTGAAAACCTGAATAAAGAAAAGCCCTCATATTGAGACAACTGTCAAAAACAATTCTCAAACAAAGAAGTGGTATAAAACATCTGATGCAGCAAGTGTTACAGTTCCTGTGCGATTTGATTTTTCTTTAAGCTACAACATTGATTAGTAAGACGAAACGGCTTCTGTTAGGGTGTAAGTGCTAGGTAGTTTCAGGGTAAAACAAAAGCAAAAAAGAGATTCCTGGGCCAGATAGCTCAACAGTTGCTAACATTGCCACCTTTAGGGCAACCTCAGCTTCAGATAGCCAGGCAAGTATCAGGAAAACAAGCTGTTTAATAATAATAATAATAATAACAACAATAATAATAATAATAATAACAACAACAATAAAAATAAAAACGGAGCCGAAACCTCAACTCGGTGCCTTTGGCC
>JAOBYF010157332.1:0-10870 GCA_025403605.1 Parazoanthus darwini | reverse complement strand
AATGATTTCCATAAAATAGTTATTTTTAGAATTTAAGAACCTGAATCCAAATTTTAGGCTAAATAGGTTCTTACTTAAAGGGGGCATAACTGGTAGATTTTAGCCTAACAGGTTCTTAAAATTTAGGTTCTTACTCGCGGGGATTTACTGTATGAGAGACTTTTCAAGAGAAACAGTCACTTAATAGAGCTGGTGTTCGCCCCGTGAATTTTGTTTTCAAAACTCTTACGTTCCGTTACACATACATGTACCTTTATGAACATAATATGCGCGCAAAACACTTCTCAGCTGGAATGAAAACAGACCGGGGACGACTTTCCACTTAGCCAAATTCTTCGGTTTGAAAATTCAGAAATTTTCCATGTCAAATGGAAGGGTTTTTTCCAGTCGGCGGAAGAGCTGCAGTTTGATTGGTCAATACGTTTGCGCAAGCCGTGAAGGATATGCATGAGGAGAGTATATCGTCCGAAAATGAAAATATTGTACTGATGGAAAGCACTATTACGTTCCAACGGGGAAAGAATCAAAAGATCCAATCTTCCCAAAAAAAATCACACTGGTTAACAATACAATACAATAATTTTCATTAGTACCAGTAGTTACAATGTTTCAGAAATGAAAAGGAAAATATAACTGGATATATAGTACAAGCTAACTGTAGTAGTCAGAGGCTAGACGGAGGAAGTCAGCTGATTTATGTTTGTCGCAAGAAAAAGTCAAGAAAAAATTATGAAAATATGAGTTAGAGAAAATAAAACGCGTAAACACAAAATAAATAATTCGACATCTTGCACAACTATCAAACGGTCATAGATTCTTGAAAGCATAAAATACAATGGTGGCAAATTAAATACACAAGAAACGGCAACTGAATAATATACAATGGCAGGTGTTTGGACAAAGGAAGAACAAATAAACTGATATTAAGTTAGTTCGCATCAAGCTTAGTGTATGATTCCAGCAATTGACTTCTCAATTTCTTCTTTTGAACTTGTCTTTTCCAAGTTGTCTTGTATGTTGGTCAATTGAACTCCATACTTTGCGCCATTAAATCTTATGTTAAACTTTTGGTCCATTCCATTTGTCATTCCAAACGATCGAACCGTATAACGTGGCCAAATTGATTTTAATCTTCGATTGTAAGACGCACAACATTGCGTTTCAACTTGCCGTGCTTTCTGTTGCACGATGAAGTTGCAGGAAATGATAACCCGTATTGCCCCATGCACCTTATGATAGTTAACTGTTTACCTCCAGTTTGGTGATGTTGCTCTTGATAGCATCAAAGACATCTTTGTCCTTCTTGTATCCCTTTTCTGTTGCTTTCAGCTCTGATTGTTTCTTCTTCAGCTCACCTTGAGCATGCTTCACTCTGAAGATTAATAATCATAAAAAAAATGTTTGTTTTAACCATAGTTAATAGAGTAACTGGTTATGTTCTTTGTTGTAGGTTTTTGATCTCTATTCCTTTTGTTCGTTTGCCTTGACCGTGAACAAAACACAAAAGGTATTGAAATGCATATGAACAACCAACCAGTAGTAACATTTGGCTGACACGTAAAAGAAAGCAATGTGCACTGTCACGGTTCGTTCAACCTAAGACAAAGAACAAAAACATACAACAAAGAAACTGGCAACTATGTTTTAACAATCTAAAATAACAATTTTAGGCGTCAAGAAAACAAGAGCATGATTTAAAGAAAAGGTATTAACATTGACAAAAATGGTTTTAGATAAAAGAAATCACACAGCGTTGCAAAGATATAATTTAATTTTTGAGTGGTAACTTTCAAGTTCTTACCCACTGAAACTAAAATTTCTGTCAATCCCTATAAGTTTGCCCGATACCGCTAATGGCCCCAGGGATCGCGTTAACACAAAAATCGTGCATTTTTCGCGAAGTGTTTCTCAAAAAATGCATTTTTCAATTTGGAATGCTTTCCTTATACGCAAATATTGAATCAGCTCAAAGCTCCATCTTTATTATGGGACCCCTTAACAAACCTTAACAAACCTTTGGGACACTGGTAATCATTTTCTCTAGCTTTTTACCGTTTAGTATTCTTTAAGAATTTTAGAAAACTTAGTTTTCATAACCTTTAAAAGTAAAACACTGCAATATACATCACAAGTTTTCTAACAACTCGACTATTAAAGTACTTTAAAAGTACCTCTTGGGAGTGAAATAACAGTATATAACTGGATTTGCATGTTTCAAGATTGTCTTTGGTGCATGACTTACATGTAGTACAGCGTTCGTGAAGAAATTTGAATGCAAAATTCCAGACTTTTTACCGACTTATTCCGGATCTTCTTCCTCATTTCCCAGACTCAAATTTAGTTAATCGTTTTAGATAAAGAAAAGTTACAAATTGTTATTTGATGCAAAAGCCGAGATTTTAGATCTTATTTTACTGACCTAAGTTTTAGTCTTTCGGTGTTTTAGGTAATTTTCGAACATTTAGCATATTTTCTTAAAAACACCGGTAATAAAGAAAAATTTGGGCGTTACGTCTGCTACGGAAAAAAGCCCAAAAAATCCCGACTTTATCCAGATCTTACTTTTTTCCAGACTTTCTCCAGACATTTTTTGGATTTTCAGACTTTTTTTTCCAATTTTCTGTACGAACCCTGTTAGTCGTGCTATATCTTTTAGTAGGTCTTACTTCATCTGGGCTTGTTTTGCTTCAGTCTCTGCAGCACTTATGTCGCTCTTGCAAGTCATGATCTGGTCAGCAAGTGTTTTATCTTCTCCTCCGTCGTTGCTGGACAGGCCAGCTGACACTCCCTGGAAGTGGTCTTGTGCCGCCTGAGCTAAGTCAGACTCTTTCTTGCTTTTTTCTTCTAACTTTATTAACAAATCGCTCAGTTTTTGTAACTCTTTCTCTTTGCTTTTGAGCTGGACTTGGTCCTAAGAGGAAAGACAAGTTGGCGAAATGTAAGAACATAACTCTATTCAACAAAGCTTTATGTTGGACCAATTCGGAAACTACATGTATTGCTGGTTTTCACTCAATCCCCAGGGATTCAAATGACAAAGGGAATACAGGGTTCGTACACTAATGGCTAATTAAAATTTCAGGACTTTTCTAGGACTTTCCAGATTAATATTTACAAATCCAAGGCCTGAATAGCTAAAAAAACCATTGAAGCAACCATGTAGCAATTTGCAACAAACTTTATTTATAGAGCAATAACTGTGACCTTTTATTGTCACTGTTGTAACTACTGAAGTGCTCGGACGTATGCAGATAATACATGCAGGCTTTTTGCAATGTTTTTTACATTGATTCCTCGTCCACAACAATCATTAGAAAATTGTGAGTGATAAATATTCAAGAGATAGCTATTTTCTATTAACTGAACAAGAAAAAGCGAATTTTCCAGGACTTTCCAGGACCGTCACTAACTTTCCAGGTTTTCCAGGACCTGTACGAGCCCTGGTTTGGCGGCCATGTTTGTGCCCCTAAAAAAAACTAATTACAACTCCATTGTATATGGACACCAACATGGCGGCTTTGACATCACATGAAAACCAAGAATGGGCATTATAATACAGGGCTCAAAGCCAGCGACAATTTGCGAGAGACAAAGCTCTGTGGCAGGTAATTGTTGCTACCTTTTTCCAAAGTGAGTTTACAAAAGTTAAGAAGATATGCAGCAAATAAAACAGCACTCACGTCATCAAAATTCTTCACCAATCCTTTCTTCTTTTTCTTCTCAGCATTCAGGGTCTCCTTGACATGTTTCAGGTCAGCGTTTGCTTTGACATCAACCTTTGTTGCCAAATAGTCAAAATATCATATAAGCAAAAAATTTAGGTAAAAGAAAAATATTTAAGAAACGTGCGTCTATCCGGCGAGTTGTGGATGTATGCGGGAAGTTGGAGAGTGTGAGAGAAGCGTCTCTAGTTTCTTGAACGCTATCACAACTTTCTAAGTGCATCCATTTTAACTCGATCGAAGCACAGCTAAAGCACGGACCATGAGCACATTGCCCCCTTAATCAATACGCCAAAAAAACGTCATTTTAGAACCATTCTTCATCGGCCAAGTTGTTTCTACAGTTCATTTCAGAAATGTAGCGCGGCTGAGCGGTATAAATCGCTGACTCATAATCTGGAGGTCCCGAGTTTGAATCCGGCCATATTGCTTTATCACTTAATAGTATAGCCTTCTGGCCAGCTTTCCTAGCTGCCATGCCAGTTGGGGTTTTTAACCCTTATAATTCATTGTGCGTAATGTGGCACTGAAAAGCCCCTTACGAGGAACCGTCATTTGAAAGGGTTTTTTGTATGTTATATTCCTCAAGCAACTGAAAGCCAACCTCAACCTAACAGCGGTCGAATGTTACTTGATGTGTTTTACGATCATATTTTGGCAACCTTTAAGGGACTACCAAAACTCTAATGCGGATCCAGCATCCTCTGAAGTCTTACCGCTCTCAAAACTTTTGGTATTGTCATGCACATGTGGAAAGCAAGTATTGGCAAATGTTTTGCTATAACAAATATTTTGCGTGCCTAACTCTACAATGCTCAATAAAACTGGTTAAACCTGTTTTCTCACCTTAGATGCCTCAGTAAACTTGTGCTCTAGTTCTTTCATTACTCCTCCTGACTCCTATGGATAAAATATTTCATATATCAACAGCAAAGCTAAATAACAGAATATGAGAGTGACGACATGAAAACGACAACAATAATAAAAATGACAGCAAAACAACAAAAACGATAACCACGTAACAAGAAAGAGCATTTTTAGAATGGATACGATAAAGCGGTAAGAGAACTGCAGAGTATTTTGAAAATAGCCAAACAATACCTTTGCAAAAATGTATCACTAACCCTACTAATCGTTTAATCTATTTTTATTAAATATTTAACTCAGATTTTCTTACATTTCATTACATTACATTACAATTCATTGCCCATTTTGCTTCATTTACCAAAGTTTACAGGAAACAGACAAACTTCCACGACTTTCGTGGACTTTTTACAAGGAAATATTCCAAGACTTTCCAGAAAGTGTGCAATCTCTGATGTCACATACACAGTATATCATTTATTAAATCATCGCCATCATTATGATTTCTTTAAATCTATATACACAATCAAAATTGCTAATGTTTCAGTGCCTACCTCACTCTTCTTTCTCTCCAGCTCCTCAATTGTCCTATCAACTTCTGTTATCTTGCTGTCGATCTGCGGGAGGGAAGAGTTTGTCTATTGCATTCACGAACTCCTTATGAAATATGATTTAATTAGCAATTACACATTAATTCTTATGCTTCAGCTATTTTTGATTGAAAGGGAGGTTAAACGGGAACAAAAAGATCGGGTGTTGTCTCAGCAAAGTCAAATTTGCGGCAGAAATTTAAAGATCTTGCCTTCATACTACCCGCACACCAGATTTCCTTTTATTTTGCATTGTTATACTCATCCAGTCTCGTTCTAAGTCGAAAAATCTGGCCTAAACTATTTGTAGTCAAATATTTTAGATCAACTCTTAAGTCTTCTCATTTTCAGTCTTTAATTAAGTAAAGTAAAGTTTCGTTCGCTCAGATTCATGAACATATGTGCCAATTTCTGTCACTTTTTATCGGTGGCAAACAATCAACACAATAAACCTGTTCTAACTTAAGTTATAAATTTAATCTAAGTTATTTAAAAGTTTGTCTTCTGTTGTCAGAGCTTTACTTCCAACCGAACTAGGTGTGCTAATTATTTCTAAAAACATTCATCAGTAAAAATCGTTCTTGTCATATATATGTGATCGGTAAAGTACATATTGGCTGCGTACTAAAATCTTGTTCATTTCAAACTACTTTCGTGTCCAATAAGATTCCACAGCTTTCTGGAAAAGTGTTTTGGTTTCTTGGAAAAATGTTTTTTTTGGAAGCGTTTTTTTCTTGGAAAAGTTCTTTGAGGTCGCACTCGCGCTCCTTAACAATATATCTCTACCAGGTGAGTAAAGACACCTGAAGTTAGACTTTTAGTTAAAAAGATTTTCTGGTGTCAGCATGAAAAAGAGGAGAATGCCTAGATGGCAGCACGAACCACATGCAGGTTATGAGTTTTAAATTTTATCAGGCCTTAAACTTGGTTACATCTTCTTGACCTTTAAACTGCCAAATACCTCAACTAGTTTCTCCTGGAGCTTCTTTATTCCTTCTTTCATTTCTTCAAGTTCTGATGCTGAAGTCTTTTGAGCCTCCTGCAAATGAGAACACACTACCATGTTTGCTTTAATATGAAATCATCTGATACAAAAGTAAGATGGAATACGTATTTCTGTGTGGACCATGGATAACTCAGTTCTATAGTTAACAAAGACAGTCATTCAGTTCTCCGGAGTTCTCAAGTTTTTGATGCCCTTGAAATGCTCAGTACTTTTTGGCTATAGATTTGCTCTTACACTGCAATGCAATACAATACAATTCGCAATACATTTATAATAATTTAAGCCTAGTTTCCATATGATCGCTGACAATCGCCCGGATCGCTGGAATCACTGGTGCGTAGGACCGCTCACGATCGCTACCAATTTCTACACGTGTTTCCATAAAATCGCGCAAGTTTACGCAACATAGTTCACGGCTATTCTATGAGCCAACGGCTCTTATGGTCAGTTCTAATCTGTATGACGCGCGCGTGGTAGCGAAGCGTTTACTGGACAATATAGCGGACGAAGAAAGCATTTTTTTGCAAGGAAGCGCCTTTCTTCTAATTGCCTTATTTACAAAAAAGTTCAATCGAACTCATCGTTCACGCCAGCGAACTCTCAATAACTCGAACTCTCAATTACTCGAACTCCCGACATCTCGAACTCCCGATAACTCGAGCTCCCGATAACTCGATCTCCCTATAACTCGAGCTCCCGACAACTCGAACTCCCGATAACTCGAGCTCCCGATAACTCGAGCTCCCGATAACTCGAGCTCCCGATAACTCGAGCTCCCGATAACTCGAACTCCAGAAAACCCGAACTCCCGATCCCGATAACTCAAACTGAATTCATTCTCCAACCATTGCTTCAAAGTAGCTTTCTCACTAATTTACTCCAAATAACTCAAACTCCCGATAACTCAAGAGGAGTTTTGCATTTCCCATGTTGAAACTTCGGGAGTCAACTGTATGTCTATTAGGGTTGATGTTTTACCTTTAACAACCATGAATATACATGCAAAGTACCCATGTTTACACATACACGTACCAACTGCACAAGTTCTTGTACCTGTCTACAGTTTACTACTACCTGTATTGGCAACACCCCCCAACTTTGGAGCAAAATTTTTGCATAACAAAGATATAAAACCTACACAAATATCATTTTGAAATGTTGACAAAATAACGTCATACCTCTGCCATGACAAACTGGTGTGCAATGTAGAGTCTTGTAAGGTGCTCCAACTCTCGCATCACCTTCTGATATTCCAGGTACTCAGCTCGTTCCTTCACAATTTAGAAATAACATTTTTCATTATCTTGCGTGATATGCAACTTATATATCAGGAAAACCACAACTAATTATTAGATGCTTAGACAACGCCAGCTTTCAGATCCAGTTCTTTTTAAATAGAGGAGCATCTTTAACTCTTGACCTGCTACATTTTCAAACATGAAAGTTTCAAATATTATACGAAAATTCTAAACTTTTGCATTTTGAGAAATAATTAACACCAAACACCTCTACTCTTCCGGACGATCAAAATGAATGGTCACAGTATGGTATTTCAACTGCTGGTTCAAAAGTAATGACATTTTAGTTTTTTACAAAATCGTCTTTAGCAGGATAAGGTCTAAAAGAGGGATAAAAACAATACATGTAACTACATTGTAACAGAGACCTCTCATTTTAATTTGAACTGGGCAGTGAAATTCATAAATTGCTGACTTAATGTAAATGGGGGAAGACAGACGATCGAAAATGCAATTGAAACAAATTTATTAGTAACCACAGTCACGAATAGCAAATGCTGGAGTTTGTCCATTACATACCTCTTTCAACCTTGTAAGTGTTGGCATAATTTCCTCATTGAGAATCTGAAGAGGGTACATTTTACACATTTAAATTAGAATTAGTAACACAATTTACAACAAACACACTCTCTGGTATCAGGTGACCAATACGAAAAGGATGATAATTATATTAAGTCTAAAATCCTTGTTCAAAATATAAAAAACAGCTTTATTTAATAACTGGTTAAGGATGAAGCAAAAAAGTCTTTAATACTGAACTGGTTTAACACACACCAGTTCTCTTAGCAAGAAGCTGTTTCGATCTGTTGTAAAACTTTAGATATTAGATACTTGTACAGTATTGATGACTTATGATCAGTATATCATGATTACTAGTAGTTTATCAACATAATTTATCTCAAACCTGTCAAGGAATACACTGTACATGCACATGTTCATCATAACTTACGGTTTCAATTTCTTGCAGTTTGCTGTCTTTCTTCTCAATAGTTCGCTGTGCTGACTGCTTCTTGCTCTCATACATTCTCGTACCAGCAGCCTCTTCAATCATCGACAGAATCTACACCCATTTTTATGACAGTAAATAAAGCCAAATTGTATTAACTGATTACGCATTAAGTAAAATTTTTACAAGGCCATGATAATCATAACTTTCATTTTATTCAAACCATTTTCTATTTAGCACTGAGTAATCAAGACTAAATTAATATTACTAAATCAATGGGCATAAAAACTTTAGTAAAAATCTTAATCTAATTTTGCAAGTAAAGGGCAGGGCTTAAAATAACGGCCGGTCAACGGACAGTGTCCGGACAGAATGACTAAATGACTGGACAAAACCTTCCATGGCCAGTCATGTTGCTAGTCAGAAATGGGGCATGTCCGAGCAAAATTCACGTTGGCCGATCACCGTGACCGGCCATGTTCGAGAAATTATTTTAAGCCTTGCAGATGTTCAAACCTACGCCAAAGTGTAAAAAGTGATGCCTCGTTCTATCCCAGAGATTTGGGGATGCGGTGCATACTTACACTCATACTCTAAAAAATTTGCTTCAACTGTGGGAGGTGAATTGAGGCCATTAACGTGCTCGACGTCTGGTGAACGTCAAGTATATTGTCCTGTAATGTTTAAATGAACTCCCATACCTAACGCATATCTTCAAATCTATGTGAGTAGATGAGTGCAATTTATCAATATTGTGGGGGCGATCTATCGCTCTTCGCCACTGGTGAACCAAATCTGACGCAATTCAGACTTGGTTACGTCAGTCGCGGGTTCTTACATTGAGATATAGCCATTTAATGTACTACAATTTATAATAAACCCATAATTCCCCGTTGCTTTCAGTGTCATAATCATAGACGAAGCTCATGAGCGAACACTTCACACGGATGTACTGTTTGGTTTAGTAAAAGACATATCCCGCTTCAGACCTGATATAAAGCTACTTATTTCAAGTGCTACTTTGGATGCAGAGAAGTTTTCAAGCGTAAGTAGTTTTAAGCGTTTGTTAGGATTTCGAAAACTTGAAGTTAGCTTTTGTAAATGGAGAGGACATACACAAGCCAAATTTATGGTGGCTGCAAAGTTGGAATTTTAGATTTGGGACTTTGACGTGTGAAAAGAAGATAGGTTGAGTATTTTATACCATGTAGCACCTCTTGTTTAAGCATTTTGAAGTTTTGAATTTTTCAAATGTAAAAACGTCAATTTTAATTTGCCACAGAAGTCATTGAATCTGCTAGAAAAGTTCCAGGAAAATCCTTGAAAAGTCCTTAAATTTTATTTTAGTTTAAGTTGGAAACCATGTTGTGATCGAGGCAGGGACCTTGAGTGTCACCCTTATGTAATGAACGCACCTTGTCCGTACAATTTTCTACTTCATGTAAGTTTAAAATGCTTATTTAAATACTTTATTTCCATTCCAGTTCTTTGACGATGCTCCGATTTTCAGAATTCCTGGACGCAGGTTTCCTGTCGATATTTATTACACAAAGGTAAGAGCACTGATGTTCAACGTTTTTCTGAAATATAATTGTACTATTGTTAAATAGGAACCATTTTAGCAGATCTAACACATGCTCTCATTGGCTAACCCGATGACACGAGGCAATCGTCAAATCAAATGCCTTCCTGTCGAAGCGGGGAACAAGCACTTATCGCCCGCTGTTGCACGTGATTGATGCATTATTGACTATATCACATATTTTCATTGAGCGATGGCAGATGAAGGTGTGTGCCGCCTCCGCCGCCAAAGTAAGATAGGGTTAAAGCATTCCTGAATTTCGCCTTTGTTTTGGTACTGAATTTACAACTTCATGTGCTGCGTTTTTGCAGACTCCTTGAAAACACTTACAATTTTACTTTTGGTTTGATTGGCGCTTTAAAAGCCTTTGAAACTGAGCATTATGCAAAACTCTTGAAAACTCCCAAAATTTTCGATATTGGAAAAAAAATTATCACTTATTGTACAATAGTCAACGAAAGTTGTTAACCTACATGCGTAGGCGTTTGTATGTATAGTTATATTTTATTGTTAAGGGTAAGGAAGGGGTCTTAAATTTGCTGCAGAGGTTTTTATCGGTTTATATAGTGACCAGTGAAAACATTTGTGAACTAAACCCTTCATAAATGTTTGAATAGTTCTTGGAATTCTATACCGAAAAATCAGCTCTACCTCTCATTTTTGAATTATTTTTTTTTGCATGTAACGTGGAATACGTTACATGGGGGAGTCGGGATGGCCCATTGGTTAGCGCTCGTGCCTCCCACCTCTTTGGACCCGGGATCGAACCATGGGCTCCGCATATGGGCTGAGATTTGTCGATCTCTTTCTGACTCCCAGGGTTGTTCTCCGGGGTCTGCGGGGTCGCCGCGGGCTTCCTCTC
>JAOBYF010157221.1:0-10871 GCA_025403605.1 Parazoanthus darwini | reverse complement strand
AGCCGAGGCTAAGGCTGAGTAAAAGAGTCTGTAGTCATTGTAATCAGCGGCAACTACGAATACGAAACTGGACTATTTGAATAACAATAGACGGATCGAAACTGAGGCCAATTACTGTTGACGAACTCAACAGGAGTCTTCCAGCCAATAACATCACGGCTAAACTGACCAATCAGTTTCAACGGGCCAGACTTGTAACATCATCAACTGATTACAATTTTCACTTGACTCTGAAGATGACTTCCGCACAGGTTGTCGAAACGTCAGTCACCAACAACAGTGCTTCTCAGAACTACTCTCATCCGGACGATCACACCGTACGAACTACTCAAAAACGTTGCCGTTGGCAATAGGAATCACCCAAGGCCTCCATGTCCCATGCATGTATACTGAAACTTTGTGCTGCTCTTTTTACGAAAAACTTAACGAACCTGAACTGTAGCTTTTGCGGTTTAGTTTCAAGGCTGCCAATAAAATAAGTGATCGCAGTATGCACTCATCAGCTAATGGTATGATCATACACAGCCGCCTTCATAGTTTTAAGTGCTTGTTTTCATCAAGTCACCCATAAGTACAACACGAGACCAAAGACCAATGTACGTCTACCATTGTAATTGGGGAAAACCAAGACTATAGCCGGACTAGAGTACGCTTAACGAGGGCATCATGACTTTCCAAAGATGTTCTAATTTTTACAACTGCATTTACTAATCAGTGGTAAGCACAGTTTTTATTCCGGAGATTATTTTTACTTCAACGCCATTATTATGCAATAATATTAAAGTTGTCTTTTTAAACATATTGATTGGAAACATTTCTAACTAAAAAGGAGGAAATAGGTCAAACTCTACACGGAAAAATGCAATAGTTCGTGTCTTCTTCGACAAACTGAAGATAATGTAAAGGAAATAGTTCACCATGTAATGAAACTCTCAGGGGGTCCTGGAAGAGGTATAAAACAAATGACCAATCACAGCGCCCCTACAGTGTTAAACATGTATGGGCATTAGTGACATCTGCGATCACTGATTACGCTGTGGGAGACATATTCACTCAAAACTCATAAAAGGTACTTTGTTGGTCGTTCATAAAGTGAATATACAGAAGTTAGAATGGGTAAATCCCCGCACACTATGATACATGAAACCGAGTTTCTTGTAACCAAACTTCTCCGTATAACAGTGGCAAAAATATGTTCCGGTCTATCCAATTCATATAAACTACTGATTGATCAAAAAACGAAAAATGCTCAAATGGCAGAATTTAATTGTGTAGATGTAGTGATGATCTCGTTTCAACTCAGACTTCGTCTACGCTTGGTGCCTGGGAACTGACCCTTCTGAATGTTGATTTTCTCCGTTCCTGTGGCACGAGCAGTGCCTCGAGAGACAGGACTCAGGAATCGTGCTAGCTCTGAGGAAGTTGCACGAAAACATTTAAACTGGATTCCGTGCTCGAGAACCGTTCCAAACGCAGACACCAAGTGTTGACGCGATCTTACATTTGCAAAACTACCACAATTAAGAAGAGCCAGAAAATTTCAGTGAATGAGCGCAAGCAGCGGGATTTCGCAAAATCATCGTGTTCATTATCATTGTACGATCTCGCACCCAAATTATGTCAGAAGCCCAATCGTACAAAAGATAATAACAATAGCGGTTGGTATGCTGTAATGACAACAGGTCATGTTGAGTAAGAAAGTCACACCGAGGTATTTAGATTATTCAACGGTTTCCACAGTACTGCTGTAGACTTGAACCGAGACGAAATTAATCTTACAAGGTTTCCTATTACTACCAATTAACATCGCTTTCGTCTAGGTGGTATTAAAGGTTAATTTGTTGCTAATGAGCCAGTCACCTATTCTTTACAGATCAGCGCTCAATAAGACCCTGACGTTCACAAGTGTTGAAGGGCAATAATCGCCTCCACAATATTGATACGTTGCACTTTTCTATTCATAGACTGGAAATATGCTTTAGTTTTTAGAGTTAAATTAAACATTTCAGGACGACATACCCGACGTTAACCTGACGTCGAGTACGTTAATGTGATATCGGTTCATCTCCAATAATTGAAGAAAATTTTGCAAAGACTGTAAGTATACACCGTATCGCCAATCATCGGCGATAGAATGAGCCATCATTGCTCACACTGTGACATCATTTGTGCATCTCTCAGGGAACCCTATGACGTCAGTCGTGAGGGTAAACTCCAGATCACTGACACTTGGTGAACACTGCATCATGTTAATAAACCTGTTCTATTAATATTCGTTTGAGCATGCGCAATATCATGAAAGATCCCTTTAAGTATTTGGTGTACTTCTCCTGCTAACCGTGGATTCGGTGGTGAGACAAACCCTGCAAGGAGGTAACAAAGTTCGTCACAGCAGTTGAGAACACAAGTCATCGACTAAGTAGCATATCCAGATAAAGATGACCAGCAGGTTTACCGAGCAAGCGAAGAGTGGGAGTGAAAGCCAAATACGAAAGATGCAAAATGACACGAGTAAATTCGAAACAATAAGCCAGTGGAAGTAATACGGGCATACGGAACGTCGACAAGGTTTGTGTATCTGGGATCCACAGCTGAAAACAAAGGTGAATCGTAGAAGATTTCCACATTCGAGTCGTAAAGCGCAAGGCGCGTTCAAAAGTTTGGAGCTCTTACAAAATCAGTCGACGAACCAAAAGCTAACTTAACAAGGCATTGGTAAAGTCAGTTGATAACTTGATGTGTATGGATGCGACCCATGGAAGATGGACTGAAGTCAACGTCTTTCAAAGCAAATGAAACACACGAATCCTCAAGACACCTGGCAGGGCAGACTCGCAAAAGAAGAAGTCATATGTAAAGAGGTATTGAACATAGCCGACATGAAAACTACTTTTCGCAGATAAGCGGTTGGCATCGGTGTGTGGAAGCCAAAGTGCCGCTTGGCATCAAGATATGTAAAGAAATCATACTCACAAAACGTTATATGATCTATATATATACATCTTTGCTAGAAATCAACTGTGCAACATTTTACAGGAGCAAATTCAACTATAACTTTACCGAATTCAGTCTCGGTTAAAAGCTCCGTTGATGCTGGTCCCAAACCTGGAGGCGAGTTGGGCGTACGACAGCCTTACTCTGTAAAATGTGCTCAGCTACTGAAACGGAAGCAACGGAGACCGTGTAAATGGCCTTGTGACGGATTTGGAGTAAATCTCTTGACCGACAACCAAACTTCCGGCTTCAAAAGAAACTCTTGATACTGAATGCTGGAATATGAGAACATTATACCAGACTGGGAAACTTGCTGATTATTAGGGAGATGCATTACCAAAGACTAAGCCTGACTTGCAATTAAAAAAGAATGGCACTCGTTATGCACAAAACAGCAGCGCGGGCTTTATTGGAATGGAAACCTGTCAGCTAGACTTGTACGCATAAACGCTTGAATTCTAAAGATGCAACACTATCGATCGTTTCTAGCTATGCACCTAATGAAGACGCAGTAAAAGAGGAAAAGCACGATTTTTACAACAGCCTCCAAGTTGTTGTACAGTAAATACCCCAACATGATGTGCTACTTGTATAGGCCGACTTCATTGTAAGAAAGTTGGCAGTGACCACAACAACTGAGAAAGAACCGTTGACAAAACAGGGAGTTGGAATTACGAATGGCATTAAAAGGAGACTTGGACTTTGCAAAGTTAACCGTCTAAGTACACTAGTGCGAGAGGTACTCCATAAATTGACGTGGAAAACCCCCGGACACGAAAACAGAAAATCAAAGTTATGAATATCATCACTAATACCTTATGAAGAGACTGCATGGCCGACGTTCTTGGCAACCTTAAAAAGCAACACTGAAACGTAGTATAGTACAGAAGGTTAACTGTAGAGATAGGGAGACATTCGACATGGCCAAAGGTACAGACAAAACTCACTTTTTCACTCAGAAAGAGATTCGAAATATTTCAGAATGATGCCGAAACGACGTTCTATTACTTTGACAAGGAAAAGAAGAGACTGGCACGCAAACTCTAGGATATAAAAAGGTAACATAAGGAACAGTAGATCAGCAGACCCGGGCAAAGAAAGAGAAACGGGGATACCAAGAAGCGGCTGTTAAATAATGTTTCTTCTCGACTAAAAAGAACTTCTTGCCACAGAATATGTTGCAAAACACACAAAAGTCAAGCAGATTAGCAGAACCAGTAAAGGGCACTACACCGATGCCTCGGCCACTCTATGCAAGACTACCAAGAAATTGAGGGAGGAAGTTTTAATCCAATCGAGATATCCCCGCAAGGGTCAATAAAAGTTAGGTGATAAAAGGAGAGAACGAAAAGGTCGACAGATCAAAAGAGAACATTTCGACTCAGTGACGAACACAACGGTACCCGACTGCCAATTATAGTTAACTGGCCATAAAGAAGAGGAAAACTGGTAAAGCACCAGAAGAGGATGAGATATCCGCAGAAAATGCTAAAGTCAGGCGACCAGAAATACCTAGACTGCGATGTTTAATCTTTCAGAAGATATGAAAAAAGAGCAACCACCTGAAGAAATGAATACTGGAAAGACGACCTAACTGCGACAACTGGCATGACATTTCTCTCACAAGTAAGGACTTCAGCCGTATCTTGTCCGAGAGAAATTTTACTGCAGTGAAAAAGAATAGGCACGCTTCAGACAGGGGCGAGTTTGTACAGACCCGATATTCGTGCTCAGGCAAATCCTCAAGCAGTCTGCAAAAATGGAACAGAATCTCGATGTCCTGTTTGTAGATTTAACAGAAGCATTCGATAGCATTCATCGTGCGAATCTGTGGAAGATGCTACAAGTTCCTCAGAGGATTGTCGATATAATCAAAATGCTGTACGAGGTCTTGCAGTCCAAAGTAATCCGTGGACAGCAGCTGGCAGACATATCAGGAGTGCATTCTTTAACTTCTCTCATTTTTCTTAGCCATGCACTGGCTCACGAGGAAGACTATCGCAGATCAAGAGAGTGATTTTGTGGACACTTTCATTACTTGAAGATCACATTCTCGCCGATGACACTGGTCTAGTGTTAAGTCGCTATTGATATCCAAGTAAAGACACTTTTATTTGTATACCAGATTGGTTTAAAAGCGACTGTTTGCAAGACAAAGTTTCTAACGATGAACATAACCAGCGGCCAACCTGTACTTGTATTTAACCAGCAAAAGGAGGTGGTGGACGAATTCTCTTACTTAAGCTGCGAAGTAACTAAAGATTGAACCAGCGGGAAAAATGTTGATAAGGGTATTCAAAAACCAAGCTTTCGGAATTCTAAACTAAGTTTAGAAATTAAAACAGCTACACCTAAAAACCAAAGCCGAGAATCCATAAGATCAATGTGTCAAGCTTCTTCCTGTGTGGAAGTGAGAGCTGGAAGAAATTTGACGTTCCAGGTAAATGACTACATGTCAAGAGACGATCTTCTAGCCAACCAAGACCTACTTGCTCGCATCTTGTGATATCGAGAGATGGCTATGCCACATGCTTAAAATGGTGGCAAACGCATGCCTGAACTGCATCAAGCCGGGCACCACAAGCTCGAAACAGAAGAGAGCGAGACCAAAAGAATCTTGGCGGAGATGCTTAAATAATCAAAGTTGAACCTGCGCAGGGTTATGAACAAGCGACTACGATCTCGTTGAAGGTTTTACTAACAACAGTGCAAAAACATTCATCTTGAAGGAGTCATGTGGTGAAGAGAAGGGTCCCATTGAAAATGCTTTTCTCATAACACGACGTATTAAGTTGTTTATCATCACCACCACCACAAGACGAGAGAAAAAGCGGTGAGAAGCAGCAAAAAGAAAAGAAGTATACAAATTAAAAAATAAAGATAAATCAAAGGCCTTCTTGTACAGTCTTCTGGTACAGTTGATCATCGTTATTCATCAACGTTTGCAGTTCGTTCGCTAATTTACAATGAAGCGATCTGTACGAAGAGACGACGGCAAAAATTAAAAACTTCTCATTGACTTCGGCAGTTTTTTGCACAATAATAGGAAATTTTCGAAACGAAACTTTCGTTAGACTTTCACGAGTTTTAAGGATTCGTACGGATCTGTAAGGATATGCCATCCCCAATTTTTCAGGAATTTTGAGCAACCTACTATTTCGTGAAATTTCGATTGAAGAAATCTTTCAACTGTTGGTTCAATTCGATATTTGAAAATCGATTAATTTTCTTTCCAACTGAGCCAACAAAAACAGCAAAGACCAATCTGTAAGTTCCCCTGCTAGTGCATTTGAATCGCCTCTTATAACATGATCTACCAAATCGTCAGCTTCACGCGTGCGACTCGTCAGCACCTGGAGTTTCCTTCTCGAATCAAATATGATGTACGAATGTACAGGGATCGTCAAGCCAAAATCCAAGCCATTTTCTTGTCTTCAACTGACAACGGATACCTACCTTGCCTTAACAAGTCACAGTTAGCCAAAGAACTTTACGCTACGACTCCATTGCAAAGTTAAGAAAACTTACAGTACGGTTAATCAGGCAAACAGTGTGTTTCCCTGGTTGACAAACGAGAGCATTTGCATCTTCCACACTAGTTGCTAGACTCCTTTTAACAAAATAAAACTAAAGCCGAAGAGTGATAAGTATGTCTTGAGTAAGTCAAATGCAGAGGTTAATCAACAAGAAGTTATGCGGCAGCCTTTGCTGGCGTTTCAGGTATTGGTCCTTTGTCTGGGAAACGGAAAAAACATTTCACTGGGACTTAGTTTGTAACAACTAGGACAGCTATGGAAATTTTGTGGAGAATGAGGACAAAATTAATCTTTCGCCCGCTAAAACAAATCTAGATTTTTTATTCGTTTTCTGTTGCAGTTACTTTTATTGCAAGTGATGATCTTTTGGAAATTACTGCATTTGTTTTACTATTAAACTTATGAACTCCTTATGTTTGAATAATCTTGTTTTTGTAGTGCCTTTTATTAGTTACCGGCGACTTTCGACTCTGATCGTTTTTGGAACATTAATAACTTTATTGATAGCAACACGACAGCACAAGGACAGCGATATGCCCGTTAAGAGCACTGACGACGGTGCTGTGACAGCGATGTCTATTTCCCTGTCACAAACGGTTCATGCTATTTGAAACAGTGGATGCCATGTGTTACCTGGTATCCGGTCACTTCGTAACATCTCATTTAGTACCAAGTCTCGAGTCATTTCGTACACTCGAAACATCAGTACCGCCAAGCCGTACGGGCGGGTCTAGGTACAGTCTGGCGCTGTCCCAACTGTCCCCCTTCTAATCGTTATGATGTCTGGCCGTAAGAGACGCGATTACGACAAGATAACCAGACTTGAGAGAGTATTATAACGGTTTTCAAGTAGCACAACCCTTTCCCGCTCTTTTTGTTTATTTATCTGTTTATACGAGCTGTTAACTTGTGACAGCATTTTCGCTCAATTCGACGTTCAACGGTGTTGCAAAGAACTTATTACGATTTAAAAATGGTCGGTCGATCGATTCTTTGATCGTTCGGTCCATATCCGTTCGCCGTATTGAATATATTTTAGTATTTCACTTGCAACTAAGAAGATTGTAATATGGGTGTCAAAAACATTTGTGAAAAAAAAAATTATGGTTTGGTACGAGATGACTAATGACTTGGTACGAGATGACTTATGACTTGGTACGAGTTGACATACTCTAAATAAAACGACAAATGGCAGCGAAATAAGTCGTTAGCGTAGAGGTAGTCAGTACAGGACTGGAATGTTTGTGGTCTCAGGTTGAATACGCTACAATACTTTTATCTCTGTTCTATTTAGTTTCTTTAAATCTTATTTTTCTCCATTTAGTTTCTTATCCAAGTGTTTGGGTTTGACTTTGAATTAGGGTTAAGGTTAGTTTATTTTTTAGATCTTGACTTCGTCTCTTCATGAAACGGCAATTGAGTATTGTTCGATATGGCACCACCAGTCACAAGTGGCATCGACCGTTAACGGCAGGGGAAATTGCAACGACAACGTCTTCCAATGAACACGTGGTTGTGACAACGCGGTCATCACTGCGACATAACAGATACTGCCATTGATCTCATCATCACACCGCTGTCAGTTGGCATCAATGTGACAAGTTCACGCTGTGTGTGACCACAAATTTCACTCTCTTGGTTCTTACAACTTCGGAAAGCGTTCGACTGACTGTATACCGGAACAGAAAGATAAGAAAATATTTCGTCCACATTTAAAATTCAGATCGTTTTGTTTACTTCTTCGAGGTGTTTAGAAACCTCCAAGTGTACGCCTATTCCAGAAGCTTGAATAGAAACTTTTTCGAAAAGAACGGGAACAGCATTTAGAATTTAATCTGCAAAACGATTGCTGCCGGACGAAACGATTTATATCCTTAAGAATACGTTTTCGTAGTTGTTCAACACTTGAAACCACAACTTACCTCATCAACTTATTATTGAACATTTTCAGCAAGTCATTTTGGCAAGAGCTTTTTGCGTACCCTAAGGAAGAATGTTTCCTTCAAACAATCTCACGAAGTACACCACTCAATGATTATGTTACGAGTCTTTATTCAGTACTTCAACCAAAATTGAAAATTTGGCCGGACGTAATCAAGTCAGAAAACTTGCCAAATGACATTTTGTGCCATTACAAGGGCATAAAACTAATTTGGCAGGTTTAAATTTACTCCGTAGTATTTTGAAGCAGATAGAGGTAGCAATAGAACGTGCCATCTTTGTACAAGAACCAGCCGTGTCTACGCAAGAAACCCAGAACGCAATGCCGCAAGATATTTTTAAAGACTTTATAGGCAGTGTTTTCCAAAACAGTTTGATGACTACAACTACAAGTGCACCCTGATAACATCGTCTTCTGTCAATCGTTGGCACGCGATAACAGAATAAAGAAATTGTGTTGATATGCTGTTGAGAGTTAGGCGAACTTGACGAGTTTTACTTGTTCAACCGGTTGCAAGCCCATCACAAACACGATTGCAAGCTGCGAACCATAAAACGCTGACATTTCGCTCATGCTATTTGGATTTCAACACGATTTCTTTATAAGCATTCCTCGCAAGCAAACGCATAACAGAAAAGACTGTAATCAGTCAGGGTACTAGAAGTACGGCTCCTGCGATAAATGAAGTTAGTAATAGCGCACAAAGGCCAATTGTTTGAAACCGTATGATCTTCCGTGTGGTTCTTTCGTCTTAAGCAATTCCTTTCAGCATTGCATTCTGGGTTAGGTGCATTTCGACTGAAATCTGCATTGGCAACTTTGCATGTTGCCGAGCTTCGAGATCACGCTAACAAGACTTTCATTGGCAAAAATACGCGTTTGCACCACACTGCAATGTACTCGTACGAAACTCAAACAAACTCTGAAACCAGTCTCAAGAATGAAAAGAAGTTAATTTAAGATACTTGGGTACAACAAATTCAAGCCATTCACAAACAAATCGCGGAAGAAAATGTTACTTTGATCTAATGCTTGTAGTGTTATTACCAAACCCAAAGACAGAAATCGCGAGAATGCGTTACCGTGGACTTTGCACTGCTCTACAATTTCACTACTTCAGGAGTTCTTGGAAGAACTTATGATATGAGCTTAGTTTGATAACAGAAATTTCGAACTATTAACTGGTCAATACACATTTACATCTTGTTGTAATTCGAATCTGCTCGCAAAACTCAAAAACGCTTGTCTATAAATCAGTTAAATAGGAAGGCTGGTTCAATCTACGTTACTGATAGTAAATTATCTGGAAATACACAACTATCTATTCTCCACATTATGTTGTCAATTTTAACTCTAGATACCACAAAGTTATAAGAGCTAATAGGTCATCGCTACACTCCTTTCATATTTGAAGGAACCAGAAATGGCGGCTGTTGGATACAGAGCGAGAACAAAGTTTGCGCCTTAAAATAAACTTTTGGTCAAGCGCAAATTCGCATTTGCAGTGTTTGAGTCGTAAAACAGATATCTAACTCAAATATCAATATCAAATCATTTGAGGATTGTGTTACTGAAAATAATTTCGAAACACCCTGCAGGTTAAATCACACAACCCCACTCTGTATATCAAGAAGAAGCAAACAAAAAAGTGCAAATGAAGTACCAACCAGAAATCTGGTGCATGTTACACTAACAGAAAACCATCTGATGCAGATGAACGATAAGTATGTCCATATAATGGACAACAAGTAAAGCCGAACTTGTTACAAAAGAGTAGTTTATACAATACATATCGACAAAACATCGAACCCTAAAATTTACCAACATACTTGTGGTTAGAATTCACATTTGTAACCATCTAATACAATGACCGCTATATACACCAAACCATAGGACAACAGTCGCCCTGGCAGACATCCGCAAATAAAAATCATTTAACACATTATTACCAAACAAATTCACACATGTAAAATATGGCTATTTACAAATGGTAACCCTTAAAAATGCCAGATACTACATTTTGTTACAACTTCACGTTGCCCTTAAATGTATATTTAAATAACTTAACGAGTTTCTGTGGATAAAAAAAAAAGCTGACAAGAAAAACTGTCCATGTTATTTAAAAAAGCGACAAAATACTTGAGTGTTTGTTAAAGGGCACGAAACAAAAAATTGCATAAGTATCTTGCAATTGCGGTACTTGTATATGTATTGGAAAGGTAATTTACACGTATGATTAATATACTAATAGGTAACCGTATGGCTTACATATTCATTGAGCTTTAGAAACAACAAACTGAAAGCTACATCATTACGTTTCCAATTTAACAAGCAGCACAAAAGACACAAGGCTGCTTCGTGCATTAGAAAAAGTCAAAAGAAAGAGAAATTGGAAGTTC
>JAOBYF010157110.1:0-10872 GCA_025403605.1 Parazoanthus darwini | reverse complement strand
TGTCTAAAATAAGTAATACCTTCAAGACTGATACTCACATCCCTACCCAACAACTCATTTAGAAAAGTCTGTTACTATAGTTGCTATTATTATTATAATTACTATTATTATTGTTATTATTATTATAAATTATTGTTGTTGTTGTTGTTGTTTATCCCTCGTCAGGGAGTTGTTTGCGGTCAGACTAAAAATACTTCCATAAAGAATGTTTTGAAATCTGGTAAAAAAAATCGAAAATTCGTCCCAAAGTTGTTGTCGCTTGTCGCAGTCTTCTTGCTATATCTCCAACTGGTTAAAGTGAAAAAATTAGCAAAGTAAATCCTTATCTATGAAATACATCCCAGATTTTTCCGCACATTTTGTTAGACCCAGTTATTCTTGGAGATGATCGGGTGCTTTCACTCCTTCAGATGATCGAAACTGTTAACCTTGTACCCAGGTTCTTTCCGAATAACCATAATCGCTGCGAGCAAATGACGAAGCTACATTTTCTTCGTCCTTCCCAAATGCCTTTGCGCGCAGCGTTCGGGGTAATTCCGAAAACACCTGGGTACGAGATAGCCAAAGGGTTATTTCTTCGGATTACGGCTTTGAACTGAAAAGAAACGCGGTCGCATCACGTTCCAGTTGTTTTACCGGTAAAAATCAATCGTACGTCAACAAAAGATTGGTATATTTAGTGCAGCAAAAGGAACATTATTCTTCTTGAATGCAAACGAGTAATCCAGTTCTCAGTCACAATACCGCTAGAGAGCGGTAGTGTTTCATATGCATGGCATTATCTTAGAATCAGTAGGTTTAGAAAGTTACGATTTTTTTCGCATGACAATTACTGCACTGTCTCTTTTTAAAATTGAACTATGAATGAATGCTGTTTATTCAAAAACAAGCCGTTCCCAACGCAAAATCCCGATACCCTCGCCTCAAAATAATTTTTCGTGAAAACAGACCGAGGAAAAGTCCTTCGAACTTAGTTCTTACATGTACGGTTTTTGTTATAGACATTTTAAAACTGAATATCGAAAGTTGTAGAACTGTATTAACTATTCTATATAGTTTGCTCCTTAGTTAGGATGTGCTAGATTGCCGTACTCTGAAGCAAGAACGTGTGTGGAATGAACACGTCGATCCTTTTAGTTGAACAATGTGCTTCTTTCAAAAGAATGGAAAACAAGCTGTCGATTTAACGTCATTCTTATTCTATTCTTAATTCGGACACTCGTATTCCTATTTATTGCTTCGAGAGGGAATTTAGAAAAATCTACCCAAATCTATTTCGATTTCTGATTCCGGAAGGCGATCAATCTAACGCACGATTCTAGTGGTGAGCGATCGAATCCATTAGTTACCCCATCTACTTAGGTCTTATCATGGAGTTTCGAAAAATGTGTCTCTGCGGAGATTGCTAGAAACGTTAGGCAGTAAAACAATATTTTTTTCTAATTTTGTGGTTTTTCAGATACGCTCATACGATCATTGTATTAAGGAATAGTTTGGTCCAATTTTAGTTATTTTGGAAAATAGTTATTTTACGAGGGAAGCTCTTTGATGGCTGCATACCTTAAATGCTTGTTAATCAAGCTTGTACTTTTTTAAGCGTTTTCAAGAGATTTTTCCTATCTCAGGAGCAGAAATGGAAAGGCGAAGTGCAATAGACAAGACTGTTTCTATTCAAACTTGTTATTTGTTCTAAAAACTGAAAAGAATATGATAAATTGTTTTCTGATCGCGAGAACTCTTCTTAACACACCAGCTGTTACAGGAAATTGTAAACTCGCGGTTTCCGACTCCCAAAGGTTAAATATATTTTAAACGTTGTTGGAATAAAAGGAAAAATGCAGATTTGGAGTGAACAAAGAGAAAACGAAACAAAAATGTTCTATATAATGAAAGGGATTCCTTTTTGATGCAACGCTGGCAGGAAATGAAAACATTTGTTTTGAGGTTTTCAAAGAAACTTTCTTTCCTTTCTAATTCTCTTCAAACAGATGGCAGACCTTCCCACTCTTTCCTTTCAACTTTTCTTCAGTTTGGTCTTCAACTATGAATAGAAGGGTCAACACAAAATACAACGCAGTGACTAGTTGTTGGCTGTTTTATGCCAGATTTCCTCTTATTTAATCATTGCAGTTCTGAAACGACACCAACTCGAACTTTAATACAAAAAACAAATTAAACTTTCAAAGATTGCATCTGATCTCTTGTATTTGTTTATATACGTGACTATCTGATAAAAGATACTGAACAAACGTAAAGGCGAACCACATACAGCTTATATTTTGACTATTTTTTTCTGTGATGCATCCCACTAATTCCTTTAAAAAAAACCTTCCTACACAGAAAGACGGTTTCGATTTTCGGTTAGTTAATGAGTGTTCGGTGAGGCTTACTTCTATACTGATACGCTCGTAAATTGAACCTTGAATAATAGAGGAACCAGTTTTAAAAGTTTAAATTCTATGCGAATTAAAAACACAAGCTTATGTCATAGCTCCGTGAAAAAATGTTTGCATGCTCTCTTTCATTTCGTTTATTTTTTTTACTAAAACCCCTTTTATAAGAACCGCGAGGCTTAAAAATGCCAAAACTTAAGAATATGCCAAGAAAATGCTTCGGTCTGAGACTAAGAAAGGAATATATATTTCTATAAAAAAGTTTGAAACTGGAACGGAAGCGCAACTTCATATTTGATTTTGGTAAACAGGCGAACCATAGCACTGAACTAGTCAGATGTTGGGAACGGCCTTTGAGTATATTTATACAAATATCAAAAAACTATCAGGACCACTTTTAAGAACTTTTAAGGTTGAGTTCTTAACCATTTAAAATAAGCATTCTTGTAAAAAAAATTAACCGGAAAGATATGTGTTCTTACTCGAAAGTACGATTTGCAGTTCTCGATTTAACTGGTTCGGTTTTCGAGAGTGCATGGGTGAGGTAGAAAGCTGATTTTGTGAGATTTACTACAAGCAGTTTCATTGATTAACCAGAAACAAAGTTGTTTGACTTTTAAGGTTCGTAGGTATTTTCTAAAGTCCAAAACCTTTAAAAAAACTCTTTAGAAGTTTGTGACAAAAGCTGTGTAGAGAATTTGAAGTGAGTATTTCATACACCGCAATGGACTTTGTTGATGCGCAGCATGTAAGAACGATTATTGCCGATTTCGTATCAGTGCACCTGTGAAGACATTAATGGATCTAGTCAACCTTTTCAATTAATTTTTACGCTGACAGGTCACACAATCTTCCCACATTATCACACTATACTTCAGTTCGAAGCTTATCGCCCATTCTTTTTCTCTATACTGCTGCATAGAGTACGTTTACCCGGTGAGAATTGAAAAGAAGTTTAAAACACATTTTTATGTTACAATGTTTCGTTATACATAGTTTATTTATTTAATTAATTTGTAAGTTTTTCATGTCAGCTAAAGGAACGCCAATATTGCAATATGTCGGATTTAGGTCTGTCAGCAGTAGCAACAGACGATAGCAATAAAGTTATCATAAGTTAGTAAGATCAATAACAATTGAGTTCCACAAGAAGCTTTAGTTGAAGCAATGACCATATCACGTGTGTTTACAATAGTTCATCAGTGGTGTTAAGCAACTTGTGAGTGCGAACGATAAAGGGAATAAGAATCGCAGTATACCTTTTCTTATCAGTAAAAACATCCTACTAAATTTTGATTTGAAGCTGAACGTTTTTCTAAAAATCAAATACTTATAAGGATTTTGACCTCACTGAAATATTCTTAAAATATTCTATTAAACTTGTTGCACTTTGGAGAAGAAAACTACTGTGTCGTGAATCGGATTGGGAACGTGTTTTCATACTTCAAAAGCTCGGCTGGCGGAATTTTCTTAACTGACCTTCTCTTTCATACGGATTTATACCCCACAGTGTTGTGCTGTGCTCTTTTTATCTGTTTGAATTTTAAAAGTTGTCTTGTTTATTTTAAAAGAAAACTTTGAAAAGTACACACAAACCTTTTTTAAAGAAAACTTTACCTCACTGTACTCAAAGAATGTGATTGATTAAGCTTCAGTCTTATACATATCCGAATTGCCCAGGTTTCAATTTCTTCCTTTTCCTCTGGTTTTCGATATCCCACAAATACTTTCGGCCAGGGACTCCTAAAATGTTATGCGATTGGTTCATTAAGTCGAAATTTTAATTGCAATGAAACCAGTTGTAGGCTTGCACACGTTTTTCGTATCTAACTGATGATCAGTTACTGATTTGCCTTTTGTTTTAAAGCATTGTAGTTGTCTGCTCAGTTTTAATTTTACTTAAGAAGGTTTTGTGAAACAGCTGCTTCTTAATCAGCGGCTCGCGTATATATTTACCAAAGCGTGAAAGAAACAACTCTTTCCTACTTTTATACTGTTAATCAGCAATTGTTCTCTTATTTCGAGAGAAATAAACGCGTTTCTAACTTAGCTTTAGCTTAAGGTTTAATGGCCATTGTTCAACTTGATAATCTTGCAAAAAACGGTCTTTATAAATGAACGCAGCTGCATCAAAATCTTGTAGTCGAGTTTGTAGCAGCAGTACGATATCAGTTAATCACGCGCGCCAACATCATATTTCCGTCTAATCTTCTCCAAAGATTTTATCAGTTTCTTGCACTTCCTAAACACTCGCTCATTGTTTGTAAGCTTCAACAGGTCTTTTGATTGACATTACGAAATCCAAAACATCAACCAAGTTGGTCCAGTTCTTTTCCATTAATTTCGCTGCTCATTTGTATAATTTTATCGACAATTATAGCTATTATATATATTATTGAGTTTTCCACCCACAGCCCGATACATTACCATTGCGCGTAACAATAAAAATTACTGTATATCTTTCCGCACATTCATTACTTTGACGAATTGCAGTTAGGTATCCGGTGCAAATTACGAAATAAACTTAAATGCTGCACGCGGCTGTACTGACTATAAATTAGGTCGAGGCAGGCTGGTCTATGGATGTCACCCCTTCGGTAGAGCACAGAGCGAGCAAAGCTGTTCAGACGACAACTGAGGAAAATCAGAGCGCCAAAACAAGGTTCGTTGGGATTTAGTATTATGAACTGCTACAGCCTTAACTTTTGAGTCTGCTTAATAATTTTCTTTGTCAGGGACAAAAGCTTGCTTAGTATAGACATTAATCAACAAGGTTTCTTACTCAACCTGGGTGGACTTTATTCGCTGGAGTAAAACGGGTTGAGATTTCGTATTATGAGCTGGTGCTTTCGTTTTTAGTGGCTGAATGTCTTTTTGTCGCGGTATTACTTAAAAACCTGCTGTATAAATGTAGAACTAATCGACAAGAGATTTCTTACAAAACTAACAACTACATGTACACGTGGTTGCATACCACGAAATGATGGTCAATACGTGACGCATCCAAGTTACCTTACAACTGGAAATACGAAATATTGTAGTACTGAGTGAAATCGCAAAAAATACATTAGTAATTTTGGATATTTTTCTTTTCCATTAACGTTCGAAACACAACAAGATGTTTGGAGTCGCATTAGTTTTCAATGCTTTTCCATTCCAGTTCGCTTAGAAGTCTTGACATTCAGTCGTGAAAACCATCAGAACACAGGCCATGACAAACTGAAAAAGTAGTTTAAGCGGCTCAGCTACGAAAGTCATTAATAATCTGTTAATCAAGACAATTTTGGCTCAAGCGTAGGTTGTGAATTGGTGTGAACGAGAGAGCTCATTAAGTGTGCTATCTTCAAACTTTAATTTCCTTTGCACTTTTACTTGTTTAATTGATACGCACCACAAAGATGAATCTCTTTTTACTCTTAGATACTTTGCAAAACTCCGCAGCTCAACTTTTTGTTTTAATACCTTTGTTTCGTTGTCGGAATAGCTCGAATCTTCAACTTGTCAATTTTAAAATGATCAAGCTTCTTTGTGTGGGAGAGCCAGTGTTGTCGCTGGTCATATTTCGACTGCTGTAACTTAAGAAATACAAACATCGAATTGCCCACGCTCAAAGCTTTCATTGATTTTGAATATTGAATGTTTTGACTGTTTTCCTGTTCAAATATTTATTCAGAACTGGATCAAATAAAGGCTTGCAAGTTTATGGTTGGTTTCGAGCTTTATGTGCAAACGAATATGATTATGAGTTTGCGCAGCCGGCCCGCAACCTCTTTTTGGAAATGTCTTAATTTAGTCTGGTTTAGAGAACAAAAAAAATAGTGCCCGCTCGGAAAAGAAACAGCTGTCGCAAAACTTCTTGAAACTTCGTTTTATCAACACTGGTTGCAGTCCGGAACTATGAGCGGAAAAACTCTCTGTTTAAATCGTCAAAATAATGCATGCAAGAGAAGCTTGTTTGTGCAAACAAACATATTAAGTACGTGAATTAGCAAAGAAGTGCCGCTATATATGTATAAATCGGTTTCTTTCAAATGATATCTCATAATATTACAGTACTTGATAGTACTTCTGCATCCACTGACGTTATCTAATGTTCTTATACTGTTGGGCGGGCAGCTGTTACATGCATAATGAAACATTAAATAACCTTTTGGGATATTTGAATTTCCGCTTGTATCTGAGTGTCTATACATTTTTCAGAACTGCAGTTTTACATCGAAAAACTTCTATTATTACAAATTTAGCAACTTTTGTTAAAAAATAATGTACAACTTTTTAAATGATAGGTGAAAGCGTGGAGAAATCAGTCAATAATTCAGTCTCCTCTGATCACACTATGCAGCACTTAAAAGACATTCATAAATCATGATTGTTTTTTAAACGAGGCGGTGTTTCTCAAAGGATTGTGGAAATTTCTTGTTATACTGTAGTTTTCTTGCCCGACCAAGTTTATATAAAGTAAAAAGGACAGTTACCAAACATGATGACGGTATAGAATTTATTCAACAGTCTACCATCTTCTTGCACTAGCACTAATTTCTAAATTGTTAAGTCACGAAAATAATGAATAAATAGTACACCCACATCGCCTATACGCCAACACTTGCACAGATGTTTCTTTTTTTCGCAATTTCGCGATGCTTCTTGTAAGTCCGATTGAACTGACACAGAATTACTTGGCCGGACCGGCTTTAGGGAATGTTCTCACTGACTTCATCTCTAGAATTTTGTAGGTGACTGCCATTAGTTGTAAATATAGTTACCCTTTCACAATTTCTGTCAGTTGTCTTGGATGGGGGCACAGTCGCGGCTTAAAATACAACAAAAGTTTCAGAAATTGTTTAACTTTTAACCCTTGTAACTCCAGCTGTTACTACACATCAGAGTGTCTATTAAAAGCTTCGTCAAAGAATTTTTAAGCTTTGTTAAGACGTCCGTAATCAAATTTTAGAACTAAATACAAGTTCTCGAATTCAAATTTAATGATTTGTATATAGTTTTACAGTTGTTCTAATTATTTTGAGCATTTAACTTCTTTATCAATCCTTTTTAAAAGATAGCTTCTTTGTCGAAATATGATGTTTAGTGGTGGGGTTACAAGGATTGAAAATTGAACGGTTCTCATATCTTTGCTGTTATTTTATCCCGATCATGCAATATGGCGATGGAATCTAACAGGCACGTCTATTGGATAACACATATATTTTATAATAAATCGTATTATAATCAATTGTATATTTATTTTAATACTTTTAATGTCTTTGTTTTTGGTTCATCTTTTTTTTCTTTTTATCTATTCAATACTCTACACCAGTGCATCGAGCCCTTTTTAAGAAAGTGCGTATACTTGGTAAATTTGAAATAAATACTTCGATCTATCTTGTTTACTGCCGTCGGAAAGGAAATATGAACGAGCCTTGCTTAGAGTAAAACGGGAACGGCCAGTGATAATGCTCGTGCATGACTTGAAAGGCCTGCAATTATTTACCAAATTGAATAATAAAATTGTATATTATTTATATCATGATTTTATGCTATAACGCTTGTGATTTCTACTTAATGAGGTTTTGCTCCGTTTTGAAAAAAAAGAAAGAGAAAAGAGAAAAAAAAATCAGCGAGGTAAAAAAAATATTAAAGACGCACCCACTGGGATTCGAACCCGTGCCGTGTTGATATCCAAGTTCGATCAGGTCGCCACTAACCACTACGCCACCACCGGAAACTAGTGCGTGCACAAGACAATTGTGACATGAAGAAAGAAAAAATAAATAAATAAAAATAACAAAAGGCTTTATGAAAAGCCAAACTCGGGTCAAGCCGTATTCTTTTAAGTAGCTAGTTTAAAACAGACTGAAAGAGCATATGCCTCCATTTCACTTGTTAACTACAATTCGTACATTACTTTGTATGGAAACACGAACTAGGTGAAGTAGAAGGGATGCGTGTTTTGAAAAGAAAATGGCCGGCAGAGTGATTATATATGAATATAAACTGTAACGCTTGTGTTTCCTGCTAGTTTGATATTGTTCTGTTTTAATGTGAAAAGAAAGAAAAGAGAAAGAAAAATCAGCAAGGGAAAAAAAAAAGTTTGATTAGCATCCGCCAGGATTCGAACCTGTGCCATGTTGAATCCAAGTTCGATTAGGTTGCCTCTAGCCACTGTGCCACCATGCTTGTCACATCCACTGTAACTTTGAGCATGTGTCCACGATTTCACCGAAGCACTTGGTGCCTTTGATTTGTTTGTGTCCAGCCAAACGAACCATGCATGCTTTGTGATGGTAGTTTTGGACCCAGTCCCCTTATCGTTGTGTTACCGGCGAATTGCAGTTGGTGTGCAATGGTTTCTTGGGTCCTGTTTCTGTACCCAATAGACAGCCAGTAAAATCCTCCTTTGGGAAGATAGGAAGAGAAAACATGTAATCTGAACTGCTAAGTTTGAAGTACAATATACTGTGTGTTTAATAAAATTATATATTAATTACATGTAAAATGAGGTAATACATTTAGTACCAAATTGGTACCAAGTTTTGATTAACTGTTAATTAATATAAAAAATTATTTGCTTAGGAAAATTGTTCAAAGCACTGAGCAATTTCTAGGGCTTGGTGATTGCGAGGAAGATCACATCAATCTTCAGAAGAAATGGTCACATAGAAAACATCGTCACTTCAGTAAACGATATGGCCGACTTATCCACGAGGATGTTGTGGATGGTCAGTTCACTACAGGCCCCTCCCGGGCTTGCATGCCATCAGTTCAAGGCTCTATTAGTAGTTTCCATGACAGTGCTGATCCAACTATTTTTCGCACACTGAGTCGCCGTCAGTCAGTTGCCACAATGGCATGGAAAGGACTCCGTAGCCGTCTGAAATCTGGTACTCTGGTAAGTTGTTGTGCTCATGGTTCTTATTACAGTGACAATCAAAAGAAAGCTTTTTTTAGTTCTTTTAGCTTTCTTATATTCAGTATGTTTTTAAGCTTAACAATAAGTAATAATTCACATTGTAGGACAAGATGTATGATGTATCTCATATATGTGGGTGGAACACTTACAAGTACTGTACTTTTGAATAATTGTTGGATGAAAAGACTTGTACCAAACATTATTGCATGTAAGGGAAAGTCTTTGATCAGTCATTGACTAGTCTTTTTAAAGAGATGTTAGTGCGTGAGTTAAATCCAACCACAGATCTCAAATGCTCTGGCGATCAATTTTTTTAAAAAAATTGTTTAAGTTCCTGGCCCTGGAAACATTTATTTTGAGGCCACCTTGATGGTCAAAATAAAGTCCTCTAACTCCATCTGAATAAAAAAGTAAATGGATAATATAAACATTCCTTTTGATAGACGAAACAGTTATTTATTTTAACAATAATTATTTTTAATTATATTTTAACATTTTTTTAGCTTTTTAACAACTACAACTTACATTGTTAGAATTACTTCTATTTTTATATTGAAAACAGAACTAAAAACTAAAATTAAAATAAAAACAAAGATAGGAAAAAAAACAGCAACAACAGCAAACACACACAAAAACAAACAAATGAACAAACAAACAAAAACAAAACAACAAACTCTGTTCAAAGTGTGAAAAAAAATAGAAGTTAAATTAATCAGTCAGTCAGTGGCAGCTAACAAACATCCATTAGTGGAAGCATAGCTTCCCACTTTCTATAATGATAGTCAGATTTTTCCTTTCCTTTGCAATAATTTCTTCTGTATAGTAAGAGTTTTTAATTCACTGTAAAAATAATTTTTGTGAAAGAGGTAACTTGGTGATTTTACAGTAGTGAATAAAAAATGTTGCATTCAAAATAATGTAATTTATTAAAAAACTTGTCATGATTTGTTTGCTTCAAAAAACATTTCTTTAATTTGCATTTTGCGGGCACAATATTATATCTTGTTTATTGAAAAACGAGTAGACTTGGTTCCAGAATTCCTGTTTTTTTATTTTTTTTTAACAACAACAAGTTTCTTTATTACCTTGATTGCAGTATAATACTTACAAAATTACTCGACTGACAAAGGTAATTTTCCCTGAAAATTATTATCCAGCTGATACCCTTTTGTGCCCTTTTGTTTTCTCCAGTACCCTTCTTACAGTTCTGGTTTTTTTTTTGTCAAATGCTCTCTTTTTAGGTTTTTCCTAACTTTCTGAGCTCTGAGATGATCTCTTTGGTTAGATAAAGGCACAAAATTGAGCTGGAAAAATCATGCGATTGGCCAGTTGATGGAAAATGAGTTTGACAACTGTTTTGAAGCACTCTTGGTGCATAATTTCTTGCATGATCATGTGCAGTTAATGAGTTGTTGCGATGTGGAGTGAGTGTAGACAGGAGACTGTAGCCTGTAGACTGTGGACACTACTTCCGTTCTGACTCAAAGTTTCTTTATGTTTACAAATCTTCATTGACAAATCACCGGAATATCTTCGAAGTTCCCTTAAAAATCTTCCAGGCCCGGATTGAGA
>JAOBYF010156999.1:0-10873 GCA_025403605.1 Parazoanthus darwini | reverse complement strand
TACACCGTGGGTTTATGTTTAGTTAAACGGTTCTGGTTATTTTGCGCGAAAAGTCGTTTTTTTGTTACAGTATTAAGCGAAGGGGGTATTTCTTGCCAGGCAACATGTCCATGGACACCATTCAAAACCTTGCAACGCGTTGCCGCGACAAAGTAGCGCGAAAAATTGAAACAATGCGCCATGCTTAACGATCTCTATTTTTAATGCAAAATGTTGCGAGAAAATTTGCCTTGATAACTTTATTTTTACACGCAGCGGCGGTAGAAATCTTAGTCTATGCTATAAAAAGGCAGCAGCAGTAGAAATCTTAGTCTATAAAAAGGCAAATTTTCTGCCGGTTGCGTGTAAAAATAAACAGTGCGTGCAACAAACGCTTAATATTCCCGCTGTAGCTCTTTGAAATGATTACCCTTTGTTTCTTATCTTTTGGTCCCTTAGAATCTATACAGATATTTCTAAGTCGAACTGAAATGCGTTTTATCAGTGATGGATGCAACTTGTTGTAATTTATTCTACAACCCAGCTGCCTTTTTATAGCACAGACTAAGATTTCTACAGTACTGCCGCCCGAAAGCAACTGTCATTATCAACTCAGATGAAAAAGCACATTCCTTGTACCAATGACCAAAACCGACTGGCATAAGAACTCTATTATAAATAGTTCTGTCCTAACAATGGGGTTGCGCTCGAAACGTCAGCTTTGCTAACTTACACCAAACCTTGCGGCGAAAAACATTCCATATCAACCCTTGTTGATCAAAACCCAAACTCAGCTTACTAGCCAACGCAGAAAAACAGTTTTTTTCAAAACTAGTCTTCCAGTGCCTTTTTATATGTTTTGCCCAGTTCTCTCGGTCGCATATTTCCGCTGTGTCGAGTTCGGTAGAAATACAACATAAATTCGATCGATTGTCGATTTAAACGTATAAAACCTGTGCAAACCTGTGAGTTTTATTCCGAAAAAATTAACTGTCACTTAATTTTCAAAACATTTTTAACATAATGTACGCGCTTTTTTATATAAAAACAACGAGGCTCAGATTGGCCAAAATTTAAGAACAATATTTGCAAGAACAAATAGAGGCTCGGACTAGATAGCTTAATTTTTTTTATTTTTACTGATCCTCAAACATGATAAAGCCGCGGGATGAATTGATCGAAAATACACCCGCTAAACAATTTGTTCTCCAGTACATGTATTTCAATACCTTAGCCTTAGTTTTTGTTTGGTTTAGACCATATATAGAAATTAGAACAATTTAAGAACAATTTGAGGCTCAAATCGCCACTGAAAAATTAAGAACAATGAGCCTCGGCCAAATTCACTGGTTCTTTTTTTTAAAAAAAGCGTGTATGCAACGAATTCAGCAGAAACCGTGCAGCACTTTTGCCTGGTTTGCGGTAAGGTTTGCAACTTTAAAGTTCGACACCAATTTAAAAACTTCAAAAGTCGAATTTCAACCGCATTTCTGCCGTGTCGAATTTAATTCTTCGAAACAATCGCTCTAAAAGGGTTTGCTATAGAAAAGCGACCGTTTGAAGCGGGTCTTCACGTTTTCAGTATATTTTAAAGTGAAACAAACCGTTCTTCATCAGCTATATAAAAGCTGTATTTTATGCCAAGTGATAATTTTGCAGTTGAATTTATAGTTGCTTTTAGCTTCTTGCACAAACGAAGCCATTAAGTATCACGTGAACGCTGAGATGGATTATAGATGGCTTCAAGGAAATGGGACGTGACATTCACAGATTGGCAAGGAAAAAAAAATAAACCATGATTTTATCATTTCCCTGCTAGAATTAGTTCCTTTGAACGAGAAAAAATGTGATTCTCAATGCCTTGGCCTTGTTTTCAAAATCCCAATCGAACGCAGTTTAAAAGATAGACTGAACTCTGTTGTTCATGCACGGTTCAGCAAGCACGTGGAAATATTATTATATATTTTAAAACCTATTCTAGCCGGTCTTTTTCCCGTGCATTCGACTATACTTTTCCTTCACGAGCAGCCTTTCAGTTTTGTTTTTATAATCTAATTTCAAACCATACTCCAGTTTCGAGTCAAGTAAAGAAAATACCTTGAAAACATAAAAGGCGGTAACATAGTCAGCAAGGAAATTGTTAAGAACTTACCAGTGAATTACGAATTTTGATATACAATGCCTAGTGTTTTAAAGTTTCGTTGGACATAGCACTTGTGCCAAGGTATCCAACATTTCCAATTCCCCTTTTCTACACGAATATTTCTTCACATTGACACAAGCTTACGTCTTATCTATCAGACAACAGTCTAAACTGTAGCTGTGTCTACAATATATTTTGAAGAAACATACCGCGCACGTTTTCCGCACAAGCCAAGTTGCTCCTTTTTAAATCCCCCATTTGGATACTTCGCAAGTTTCAACGACATAAATGCAGCTTGGTGAATGTCTCTGTTCACCTTTCCTGCTGAGAGTTTGTAAACAACTGAACATGGTTATTCGCTCCTGCTCACCGGAAATGAGGCATGCAATCCCAGCCAACGTAACGTAGCGGCTCCGCCGCCGGGCACATAGAATTGTAAACAAAAGAAATAAAATAAAACAAATATCAAGTGTAAAAAAAACTATGTTCTCAGAAACATTTTTACAATTCTTTGTAGAAGAATGGAATGTTCGAACTTACAGTTCCGCTTAAAATCCTGGTAAAACATATTACTACGTGCCTCAATCCCACCATTGAAATATTGTGGTGACCAACACAATGTCTGTTTTTAACAGTTTATTGCATGTCCACCTGGTTTTTTCTATAATGTTCTTTCGCCTTTTGCATTTAGGTTCCAAATTAACATAAAACATCCGCACTTACAAGCGTAGTATGTTAAAAACATATATAAACAAAAGAAAACGTGCAAACAAAGTTATAAGCGAACGGAATCTTAAAGAGCTGGTGTGTTTAGTATGCTATATAGCGTTTTTTGTTAAAATATTCAATCTACTTTAATCATTATAATTCAGTACACGTTGTTCTGCTGCGGAACTGTTCAAAACTGCTCTTATTGCCCTCGTAATATTTAAGTCCCCCAGATCGCCACAAGAAAACGAGGCGAAAGATACTTTTTTTCTCTCTTTCGTTCTCGTTCGTTGGTTTATTGCCATATGAAAGATCTCTGCTCACAGGGTACGTAATTTTTTAGATATATTAATTTAAAAGATGTATAGATTAAAAATGGCACGTGTGGATTTTTCTCGTTTCCTTATCAATATCACTTTATGATCTTAAGTGTAACTTTCTATACTTTGAATTTGTTGTGACGCGGCCAGGCCCTCTTTAGTTCAAGCTGCAGTTTTTTGTCCGTAATAACGAAAACCGATCACGTACGCACTATTTTTATGCAAATACTTAAGAAACAAACAATTCTTTGAATTACCAACAAAATATCGGACGTGACTATATAGATCCGCTACTTCAGTATCAAACACATCAACTATGGCAGAAAGCTTGGAACAAGGAAACAAAAACCTTTATATTAAAATGTAGTAAGAGCTATTAAATGTATACGAATAACTATGAATACCTTTTTAATTCGCTATCAAGTGCGAATTGCAAGCGCGCGGAGTACAGTTTTTGGAAATGTGACCAATATGAAGTTACGGGTGCTATATTGGATTTTGGTGGCAGAGTGACTTCATTTTTAAATTAATTTTTGTATATTTGTAAGAACGTTAATAAAGAGAAGGACTGTTTAAAATATTTTATTTTAAAATCAAAATTTTATGATGATTCAGCCGCTAAAACGTCAGTTTTTCCCTTCATTTCGTCACAGTTTGTTTACGTTTTCAAACTACATGACCACTGTGATTTTGAATGAAAAGGTATTTGTTTACAAATTTCGATTGGTTCCGGTTGCTAAAACCCAGACATTCAACGAACACACCATTTCACTGCTTGTGAGAAATTTTGCCATATCCATTACAGTTAAAACAGAGCTGGCCCAGAGCGAGTAATCACCAACTTTAGCCCGCGGAGTGCAAAAAAACCATGTCTAGGCCTGGAACGAGTACATATCCTGCGATATTTGTACAATGTAGGTTATTTTGTATACTTGTTTCGTTTTGCGTCGCGATATCGCGAGCCCATGATAAAAAAAAGATAAAAGGTTAAAAAGTTGGATAATATATCTGTTATTAGACAGTTTAGTGTGTAGTAAGGGTGGACATTTTACTCGTCTTTTGTATTTTGGCTCGCCCTTAAGGGTCGCCAAAATACCCAGGACTCGTAAAAATATCCACCCATTCTACACACTAAACTGTCTAATAAGACATATGTATTACCGCTGCTGCATTGTTACTGAAGTGGGCAAGTCTGCATGTAAACGAAGCCTTCTGTCGCTTTAAATTCTTTCTAGTCGGGTTTAGCTAAATGTATCTGACTGCAAGAGTCATCCCTGAACGAAATTAAACAGAAAGTAATTCTTAGTCTCTCGGACGTACTACAGGAGACCCCTTTCCTATAAGGCGCTAGATATATATAAGGCCGAGGGAAATATATAAAAAAAAATACGCGTTCAGTTGCTGTGTACGTATCGGCGTATTATCATATCCGTAAACATGCCTTTTATTTACCGACTCTTTGCCGCTAAAATGGCGCCAAAACAACATCTCTATGAAACTGAGCTAGAGCCAAATTTTCATCACTAGGAAAATCGCTCTTTTCCGATAAGTCTGGTTTGACTGCCTCCTCATCCTCAGTGTTCTATGCTTCTTAATTAGCAAGAATCAATTCCATTCGAGAAACACGTGGATGTTCAAAACCTTTTTATGTTGGCAAGTTTTTACTGCTTGCCCTGGGTCATGTATGGGTTGGCCGAAGGAACAAATCGAAAGCGATTGTAGGAGATTTGGATTTCCTGCGGCCAGAGCAGTTGTCTGTACGTGACTCCTTAAACCTACTCTTAAGCGGGAAACTTTCGGTGTATTTTGTAGAATCTAAGCCTTACACTTTACTACGTGTTCTATGCTGATCAGTTCAGGTATCCTTTTCCCCCTCCACTCCCACCCACCTCCCCCCAGTTCATCCCCCATGCAACCTCTGAATATTCCACGGGTATAAAGACTCAAATCAAGGTTGTTTGGTTTGTTTTCTTCGCCAACTTGCTCTGAAGAAGGGCTAACACTCGAAATGTTAGATTTACGCCCAACTTTGCGGCGACCAATCGATGACCAAAACCTACACTCAGCTTACTGGCGGCAACGCAGAAAAGAACAATTTTTTTCAAAACCAGTCTTCCTGAGTTTAAAGCTGGCGTTTCGAGTGTTTCGAGCATTAACCCTTCGTCACAACTGGTTTTAAGTAAGAAAAATATTAAGTTTGATCAATAAGAGTTGGTATGATATGATACAATTTTTGCCTTACGGTTAGCTGTAATTGCGACTTTTCGAGCGTTAACCCTCCGCCAGTTTGCTCTGACGAAGGGTTAATGCTCGAAACGTCAGCTATAAACTCAGAAGACTAAATATTTATCTTACTTTAAAATCAGTTGTTCACTATATTACCATTGGCAAGGTGTTACCGAAACATCGGTCGCTGTATAAGACAGGTAACATACGGCTCTGCCGGCATGTTCATATATTAGACATACTAACATGACTTGACTGCATGCAGATTTTAACTGGTGATCGGTTTCGGTTTTTGGCTGAACTCTACCAACCGAAAACTAAAGGGAGATTTAATCCGAAATACTAAAAATAATACTGAAAACCGAAAGTACATGAAATTTTCTGTATTTATTGCCTGAAAATCGATCTTTGCGTAAACAACTTCAGCCATGCTAAAAATTTACTTCGTTTCCTATTGGTTCAACGGAAAGCTTTTTCCAAAAAGACGGTCCAACGGTGGACAGTGAGTTCAACTACGTTTGGTTTATTGAACAAATATAACTTTCTACATATACTGTGTCCCCTGACACGATAACTAAAAAATACTCCACGACTCCACTGAGTGGATTTTTGCCTATTGGCCGCAAACACTCAGCAGGCAGTAGCGAGTTGGCGTCGAGTAGTCAAGGTTCAATTATAGTTCAGAGACAAAGACCTGAGTCCAACATACTAATCTAGGAGCTACAGAATTCTCAAAGAAATTATTTTAATGTCATAAACTTACCTGTTTTAGTCTGTCTCCGATGTACAGCAAATTACTAGAACTGCTTTGCGGACTTGTACATGGCAGTAGCTCACCTCACAGGGACATATGATGTGATCACAAACACTCTGTTTTGACGGCCTAGTTTGTACGTGCTGTCAAGAGAAACCACAGAGACCTTTCAAAAGAGCTATTCCGCGATGACACTTGTGTATTAGCCTTCCAGTCCATACGGTTATTACTGCTCCCTTTTCTAGCTGACCTAACGGAAGTGCTATAACTATTTTAGATCGGAAGCAGGAAAATAGATATTTGAGTGACGATCGTGCAGTTGTGAGGTGTTTCACGGCAACCGGTATATCTCTGTATGTCTTCTATGGTAAGGGAGGGGCCGGGTAGTGCAGCAACCATGTGGTATTGTACTTTAAGAAAAAAAAAACTGAAAATAAAACTGAAAAATCAGTCAGTAACAACGTAAACTTAATCAAAATAAACGTCACGTTTAGTTGCATATTGTGTCAATGACTAATTGTACAATGAGCAACGAGGACGTGGACGTCAAAACAACTGCTGCTGAATCGTAACTTCCCGTTTCCCTTGTTCAGATATAATTCGTATTTCATTATTTGCGGTTTGCGTGACAGAATTAGAGCATTATTTCAAGGGGAACGAAGTTTGAAATGTTTTTCTTATTCTGAAGTTCATGTTCTCGATGAAACTCCAAACTTAAGTTTTTCGCGTTCTGTTTCTGAAGATGAACGTCGAAAGTTTACCAGCTGGTTGACTCCTCAGCCATAACGCACATTCAATATTGTATTCTGTAAATAAGTTTATTTCGGATTTGTGCTGTTTTCGCTGGCGCCCCGTACCTCTCTCTAACAACAACAGTTGTATAAAAGCTTCACAAAGAGGTATGTAGTTGGGCATGTTATTTTGCTTTATTGAAGATACAGCCGGAACATATGCACGTGCCTCCTTTACGGCAGATTTCAAACGGAAATACGACTAGGATTTTGCGGAAGATTTGACATGCTTAGAGTATCCGATCCAACACCGATATCAACTCAGTAACAGCTGTAATCTCTCAATTTTTGTTCAGCTTGGTCTTTTACGCGGTACCGACAACCCACGTTGCAGGTTTTAGGAACTTAACGGCTATAATAATCTTGAAAGCAGCATGCAAACATGTAAAACGTTTTACAGAATTTTGGTCAGTATTCAGTGAACCAGAGTAAGTTGTCCCCGACCAAATTCATTAGCAACCCTAGTGCATGGAGGTAAACTACACTCTTTTTTTTTTATAAGAACGTCGAATTTTTTGACTGAGGCTGAACGTTCTTAAATAATTTCGGGATATCAGCCTCAAATGTTCTTAAACATGTTCTTAAAATATCTTTACTGATTTTAGACAATATAAATAATACATGTACCGCATGTGGTACATTTGTGTACAAGTTTATGTTTCTCATTGTTGGTTTCAAATATGGCAGGAAAAGTTTTACTACAAAGTAAGGCCTCGATTTCAGTTAAAACGGAAAACACCATTTAGATTTAATGACTCACCGTCTACCACACAACCAAGGCTATGCACTTCGCAGTCGATCGTCCTGTAACTGTCGCCTTTACAGTCCTTTCCTCCAAATTTGGGGGCGGGGTTTGTACACGTGCGTTTCTGATCCTGCTTTCCAACACCGCAATCATTAGAACAAGACCCCACTGGGCTCCACGATGACCAGTGACCATCAACTGTCACATGCAAGGTGCAAACAAACACGCAAAACTTAACACCTACTTGTTGCTGAATGTTTGTCAAGGGCCAACGGAAAGCTAGCCAACCGAGCAATGCACCAGAGCTTATTAGGCAGGAAGCTGGTTTTAGATAGTTCCTGGTTGATTAACGACCAAAGCAGCGCATTGCCTTCCTTAGAAATGGAGTAAGCTTGGAAATAACATACAGTGCTTTATCAAGACTACTAAAGCAATCGTTTTAAAGTCGGCATCAAACTGGCATCAAGCTGTTGTTAACAAGTCGGCATTAACCAAGTCCGTGTTCTGCCATGAGGGTTTTATAATTATAAAGTTTTGGTTGAACGTAACATACCCGTGATACTCAAACTAGCTGATACGTACTACTGGTGCAACCAAAGTAATCTCAAAGTTTGCTAGTTATCATAGTTAAATATTTATCGTTGTTGATCATTTTTCTTTCTTTTTCTTCCATAATAAATCAATCGTCTAGGCTTAGGTCACTTTCCACTTGCCTGGTTGGCCAAAGCGCGGGAATTTGAAGAGTTGTGGCGGGAAAAAATGACCGCGGGCGCCTGGACCTTTCAATTTAAATGTTCGACCAGACAAATGGAAAGCGAACTTGCCTATGTAAAAGCCTGTCTACTGTTGATAAGTGTACACTCATTACTGCCTGCTGGCCGATTAAACTATAATGCTTCCCACGACCAAAAAGAATAAGATATAAATTTGACTCGGCAGAACAAAGTTGAAGAACGTTGTTAAACCAAGAATGTATTTATAAAACATGTCAAGACGGCTGTTGTTAACACGTCGTCTTTCCTCAATGTGTTACTATAGTTGTTATTTTAACACAGACCCCATGCGACCCACTCCAGGCGGGTCTGACCCGCATTTAAACATTTAAACCCACTGACCCGCCGCGACTGAGTAAAAACCCGCATTTGTGTTCAAGCTCTGCGTTTTTGATAAAATCAGCCAGTTCCTAAAAGAATCTTAGTTTTCATGCCGTGATTCCCATAAATAACAAATGAACGGTTCGTAAAACAAGTTGAAAAACGACACGAGCCTCATTTAACCGTGGCTGATAAGCAAGGCCGGAATTCTCCTCAAAATGCACGAAATAGCCATTTTAGAGGCCCTTGAGTTCTCAAACCTGGTGTTTTTACTTCAATTAGGCGATTCTACGTATACGAAATTGGACTAATTTGCACATGTAATAATGAATGCAGAAGTATAAATACTTTCATCATTGTTACGAAATGTATGTCAGTGACAAAGTCTAAATGGTGAATAGACCAAGAATTTTTACCTTTGCACGAATACATTACAAGTATATCTTTCACGTCTTGCACAGACAGCCCAATCCTCTGTCCCAAGTAGGCAGTTACCTTCAGGAAATATATAGAATTTGAAAATTGTTAGTTTGTTGCAGTATTTAAGGACGAGTCTGCGAAAATCGCACAGTTTTTACCCGAAGGCCATATGTTTTACTCAGGCAATTGTTTTATATTTATTGACAAGCTTTTTTTTGGAACCAGTTAATTTGGCCGAGGCTCATTGTTCTTAATTTTTTTGGTGATTTAGCTCTCAAATCTTTCTTAAATTGTTCTTATATCTTAATGTGGTTTGAACCTTCGAATAAAACCTAAGCCTAGAATGTTTTTTTTAAATATATGTTTTGAAAAACAAATATGCTTGGCGGATGTATTTTTCATCGACTCATCCCCGCGGGGTTTATCATGTGGGTTCGCTGAGTCCTTTTCACGAGACAACTTGATTTTCCCAGGCAATGCCATTAGTTAAAAGACAAAAACTTAAAGATCGAGGTTCAGTAGAGTTTACAAAAAATTAGCTATCGAGCTCGAGCCTCAGCTTGTTCTTGAATTGTTATTTTAAATAATCAAGTTTTGGCCATTCTGAGCCTCGCTGTTCTTATAGTTGTTCTTACAAAAAAAGCGTGTATATTAAACACTATTTGCGGATAGCTATAGCAGGATTGATTAGAATTTTGATATTTAAAACAATCGCGCAACTTGATGAAATGCGTCTCCGTCTTCGCTTGTAACATAACAATAACAACAAAAACATTGTTTTTTTAGGAAAGATCCGCTCATGCAGCAAAGAGCTGTCTACATTTGCTAAAATAATTGCGATTGGTCGATTTACAATACAATGGAATCAGAGGTCCAACAACGCCTCGTAAAAACAACCCCTTGCGTGAGTGAACCCACCTGCCGGAAAATAAAACTGCAAGAAACATGCACGAACCAATCTTTAAGGTGAATATTTCCCAAAGCATTTAATCTGTACAGTGCTGAATGAAATCAAAACCTGAATTTTTCCCTAATTTATTCCTGCCACGTTTAACTCTCTAAGAAGAAAACGGAAAAGTTTCGTCCAATTTATCAATAAGAAATACATGAAGACAAGTAGTAAGAGTTAACACAGGCAGCCCAAGCTGTAAGTTTGTTGTTGGGGTTTCGGGCTACAGTTAATTTATAGACTTTGTATGGGAGTAAACAAGACTTCCCCACGATATAGTAAAAACTTGGTATAAAATACATAAATATAGTTTGCTCAACATATATGTTGTCTCTTTGTGTCATTTCTTTACCTTCTTGGTCGTTCTGAGTCAATTCAGACGAGGTATGGAGCTCATATTATCCACTCAGAACGACCCAGAAGGTAAAGAAATGACACGAGGAGACAACAACTACGGTGAGCAAACTTTATTGATCTATTTTATACCAAATAGACCACTTTCGTATTCCCAGTTACCACTGACTACAATGACCACAGATTCATTTCTGCATGGTTAGCCTCGACTTGGTCTTGAGTATACTTAAATACCAGCGAGAACGAGTAGAATAGAAGTCAGAGCCTCCAACAATACATAGAACTGTAAATAACTCATATCAACATTGGTATTTATGTATATTCGAGACCAAGTCGAGGCTAACCCTGCAGAAATGAGTCTGTGGTCATTGTAGTCAGCGGTAACTGGGA
>JAOBYF010156888.1:0-10873 GCA_025403605.1 Parazoanthus darwini | reverse complement strand
ATTACCATAAGTAAACACAGATCTGCCACAGGTCTTGGCCCTCGATGCCTCGCTTTCAGGCTGCTCGACCCAGGTTATCATGGGCAGCCGCCATTTTGGAATAACGTGTATAGTTTCCAGTTTCGCATTCGTAGTTGCCGCTGATTACAATGACTACAGACTCGTTTTCACGTTACCCTCGACTTGATGTTAAATATTCATATTGCCAGTTTAGATATGAACTGTTTACAACTCTGTGTATTGAAAGAGGCTCAGATTTCCAATTGTTCTTTATGGTATTTAATTTATGTATATTCAACACAAAGTTGAGGCTAACGCTGTAGAAAAGAGTCCATGGCCATTGTAATCAGTGGTAACTAGGTAAGTGTTCCTATTTTTAGCGGCCCATGTATGTCCTAAAATTCTTGATTTTCGTGTGACACAGTGTAGTCCTGACCATGTTTGTCTTTAAAAGCTGGATTTTGCGAAAGGTCTTTAGCATTATTGGTTCAAGACATAGACTTCATCTATGAAGAAGTCAGACGAGGTTTGTCCGTAAAAGTTGGTTGTACGGTGAATGGAACGACTTAAACAAAAGTCATCAACGCAAATTGAGGTTTAGCATTCATTTTTTAGCAATTTTGGATCGGGAGTTAGCAAATTTGTTTAAACCGACGTTTGTCCGTAAGAGTTTTTGGAATACTGATATGAAATGTATTGGCTTTTTGGTGGACTGTGGGGAGGGGGGAAGGAGGACATACATCGAACATGAAAACTGATAGCACCTAGCTGCCCTTTATATGCCGCACAACCTTGGTTTGTCAGGTTCCTGTTAATTTAGTTTGCACCTTTTGCAGCAAGTCGTACATTTTTTGTAGTTTTCGGAGTTTTCAAAGATTCATAACTCTGAAAAGGATTCCAATTGAGTATGGGGGCTGTCACGGCAGTTTTTGGAGTATTTTCATTAAACATTTTTGGTAATAGTTTTGAAATTAGGAGACGTTACCTTCAACAAAACATTTAGAAAGATGGCAAATGAACAAAAGATACTGCAAAAAATGTGTGACAGTCGACGTCTAAAACAATGTATTTTACGTTTTGGTAAACTTGATTTTTGTTAAGCCAAGCCAGAAATTTGACCTTATGTTGGAAAAATGAGGCACTGCGATGTGGCGGTGTTTTCCTTAACACTACCCCTTTAGGCCTCTATTAATTCTTCCACGCTTTTTCGATTTATGGACATTTTTTGTTTGACTCTTGCAAATGACTTTGTTCAATAATACGCCAATGAGGACAAATGTAAACTGTGATGTCATACTGAAATTCACTTATACAAAATACGTCATTTTTTATATTAGGTATTTAGAACGCATGGCAATCTAAAAAAATATTTTTGCTCACAACAGATGAGGTCCGTACCGGAATGTATCGCCAGCTTTACCACCCTGAACAGCTTCTCAGTGGCAAAGAGGACGCCGCTAACAACTATGCTCGCGGGCATTACACCGTTGGCAAAGAGATGATTGACGTGGTGCTTGACCGGATACGGAAATTGGTGAGCTCCGGGAGTTCGATAATTTTTTGTTCTATGACCGTTGTGTCTTCATTCCAATGACAACTGGTTACATTGTTCTTCACATGCTAGTCCCGTGATAGTCTTAAAATGACTCAATCTTTAACTTTGCATACATTGGCCTAGGTGCTTTGACCTCGATTGAACCTATCACCCGGGGGAGGTACTCCCTATATTTGGATGGTAGGTATGACCGTCGTATTTTTTAGGGTATAAAATCGATGATCTAGTATATTTTAGGGTATTTTTGAGCTAAAACGATAAGCTGAAGACAAATTCAGGTATTTTTTAGGGTATTCCAGAAGCGAGGGGTATTTTTTAGGGTGAAAATTTTTTTGCCACTAGGTATTTTTTAGGGTAGAAATTCGAGCTTCCCGACGGTCATCCCTACCACTTTCACCCTGAAGTACTCCCCCCCGGGAATTCCTGTGCTTGTTAAATTTCATCTGATAGTAGTGCTATGTCATCTGCAAAGCGTAAGTCAGCCAGTGCCTCTTTAGGAAGTCTTCTACATCTTCGGGGTGATAGTAAATCCTAGAGCAAACACAATTATGAACAGAAAAGGAGCTAGTGTATCACCCTTGTAGTACACTAGTTGTGATGTTGAATATCTCTGTAACTCCATCTGGTGAGATCATTTTGGATTTTGTGTTTGAATACATTGTCTCAATTGCTTGCAGTAGGTTTGGTGGAATCCCATAAGCTTTTCGAACACAAAACATTTTATCTCGATGTATTGAGACAAATGCTTGAAGCCAATGAAGGTCATGACCGCCTTGATGCTGTTAGCTTTGACTCCTTCTATTATTCTTCTGAGTGTTAGTATTTGGGCCTCTGTAGTTATTTTGGGGCGGAAACCATTCTTGTTCACATTGAGCCGGATGTCAATTACACTCCTGATTTAGTAGAAATCATCCGATTTATACATTTTTGCTATTGTGCAAATCAGGCTGATTACCCTGTAGTTATCAGTCTTTGACAAGTCTCCAGATTTTGGCACCGGGGCAATATTCATAAAGGACCACAGATCATTCTTGATTAGAGCTTGGTTGCAGAAGTCTAGATATATGTCGTCAAAGTCAAATGACTTAAATACTTCAGGTGATATGTCATCTGGTCCAGCTGCCTTCCCGTTTTTTAATGAAGATGTCACTTTCCTAAACTCTTTCGTAGATAAAAAGTCATCACTGATCTCAAGGCCTTCAAAGATGCTTGGAATTTCCTCATCTGGGTCTTCCACTTTTGTAGGGTTACTGAGGAGTTTCTCGAAATAGGAGAACCATGTACCGACACGTTCCTCAGGGCTTGACCCTACTACTTGACCTTCTTTAGTTCTTTTCCTTCCAGTAGTTTCGTTCACTGTCTTCCATGTCTCACCATATTTCTAGGTTCCATGTGCTGTTTCGATGTTTTGTATTTGTACCTCGAGTTCCACTTCTCCCACTTGATCATACATTTAGAACTTAGAACTTAGAAGAAACACTCTCTTTTAGATTTCTCTAGTACTGAGAGGGCTGTCAGCGGGAGTTTACAGATGACTATGTCGTTGTGAAACTTGTAGAAGAGGGTTAACTGATTGAGTAGGCGTCTATCTTCCAGTTGACCTAACCCAGACCCTTTTATAGGCCAGATGTGCTGGTGGTAAGTTTATAGTCACTACAGACAAAGCGAGCAGCATTTTTCTGAACTTGTTCTAATATTTGTACGTCAGTGTCGGCGTACTAAAGCAAGAAGCGTACTCAAGGGTCTTACAAGTGACATGTATGCTCTCTCCTTAACATCTTTGCTGGAGGGCTTTAAGCATCTCCGAATCAGGCCCAGGGGAGGCTATTTTACTGCAATGATCCCCAAAACAAAGGTTTTTTGAACTCCTTACTTAAAGGTAGTCCCATATTGACTTTTTAGTGCTTGAGACCAGAACATTACTGTGCAAATGTGAGAAACGTACATGTATACAGACATACTCTGCATAAATGGGTTATTTAAATTAAATCCCCATTCAAACAAAGATTTCTGTTGTTGAGAAGTATCACATATTTGATTAAATGCAGGAAAGTGTGTGATATTAACTGGTTCTCCTTGAAACCTATGGTTGGTTCCATCCCCTTAAAATGGTCTTCATCAGCCAATGTAATAAGTATCAAAAGTAGCAGCTGGCAACATTGTACTGTGTCTTTGTTTGATGTAAATTAATGGTTTCCCTTTACTGTTTCATAGATTTTATGTTTACGAGCTTTCCTCTAGATGCAGAAAGCTAACATGTGTCTGAAAGTATATTTGAGATTTTATCTGAGTGGCAGAGAAAAGTATAAGTGTCTGAATGAAAGCTGTCATTAATTTTGCAAATTTTGCAGTATTTGTGTATTTCATTTTGTATTTCTGTATTTCAACTTGTGTTTATGTATTTTGTCAATTTGTATTCGTGTACTTGAATTTGTTTTTGTATTGCACTTGTGGGCCACCGTACATAACAGCTTCAACTTCTGAAAATAATTGATCTTTTTAAAAAAATCCAAAAGTGTGGTCTCAACAACTATTTATTTTGCAAAAAACAAACTAGTTTAGTCATCTGCAGACTCTACTCCCGACATGTCAGACACTTCAGAGTCATCACTGCTACTATTCAAATAATAGTAACCCCTATCTTCAAAGTCAAAGTTGAAATCTAATTTCTCTTTGTAACTGTCTTCAAGTGGCAAACCTGTATCGTCAATGTCTTCAAACACATCCTTTATCATGAACAGAATTTCGACTGCATGGTTTATTTTAAATACAGGAATATTATTCACAACATAATCTAAATTGAACATATACCTTGATTTCTTGACAACAGTAGAAATACATTTGTCAGTAAAGACAGTCAAGCTTTTCACTGCAAGATAGCGAGAACCACTTGTCAAAGAAGATTGATAGTCAGTCAGTAGCTGCTTTAGCATTTCCTTCGGGTACCTTGGACACATGCTGGCTATGGCTTTCAGCTTTATTTTCTGTCACAGCACGCTTTTGTTTACAATTCTCTTGCACTTTTTAACTACACTTTCCAGGAGCCTGGCAATCCAACTTTCTATGACATATGAAACAACAATTGTGTGGAACAACCTGCTCTTGCTCACATGTGATACTATCTTTAAATTCATCCAAGATAATTTGTCTCAAGCATCTGTCTGTGCTTTTTGTGTACTCTTTCATTGCTTTCTCACATTTTCGCAACTGTCTACTACAGTAAAGTAGGACCGAGATGGCTTTGCAGCTTGTCCCTTCCGGCTCTCCCAATTTCTTGTACAAAGTCTGGGTGGACCATGGTGTATAACAAATCTGATATGTCTAAAATTCACACCCATGTCCAGAGCATTAGTTGAGAAAACTAATCGGCATGTCCCATCATCGTTGAAGGACTTAATGACCCTTTCTTTGTGTTTTTAATGTTGTATGTTGAAATATCCCTATGAACATACTGGTTAATATTTTATCTGCTCCTTCAGGGTAAAAGGGTGAATCCTTCAAAGCATCCCTGAAAAAAGCAAACAGTCTCCCACAATCCTTAATTGGCTTGCAGTAAACGACTAAGGTTTTGTGAAGGAGGTCGATAAATTGTGCCTTCAAGAATATTTTTCTCATGGGGAGTGCTAATTTCGGCAAAAACTGATTCAATAGTATCTGGTAGTGAATAATTACAATCTTCTCTGATTTTATATTCAACATTTTCTTGTAAATAAATACCAGTTCGGCCTCCCTTTTTTGTGGAGCGGCAGTTGGAAATAAAATTATACCCCGGAATATTCACTGATTCGTTGTTGTTTTCATTTAGCTACGGGAAAGCCCGATAACATCGAAGTGATGTGTTAAGCTGTCTAGCATAGTCTTAAGTTGATCAAGATTGTGCAGTAAACTACGTGTATTGAGATGTAGACACGAAAATTTGGTAAATGCTAGTTGGACATTTGTTAATATCATTGATTTGGTTTTCAGTGTAATATTTGCAGTTCAGGTTTGTCAAACCATAGTTGTTATCGGGATCAATGTGTCTATCAGTTTGTTCATTTTGAAAATCGCTGAATGGATTTACTAATAGGGAAGCTAAATCGTCGTGATTATAATTAATTGAACGGATAAATCCGAGGTTATATTTAGGTGATTTCTATATGTGATAGTGTAAATTACCTTGTCTGGTTGTCTGATATACCCGTAGATGAAAGTCAGTCAGTACGGGGTTGTCTGATTTTTTTTTTAAAAAAACAGTGTCTCTAAAGACGGGTATAGAGAATTTGTCTTTGCAGTCTTGTAGTAGTTGAGTTTTACTATGACTGGCTCGGTTGAATACTTGACCATACTGTAATGGTGATCCTTGCGCTACGTCAGCATATGATCTTCTGGGTAGTATAACGAGTTTATCATACCGTAGATAGGCGACAGATCCTTACTGCCTTGCCTCCTTGAGTTTGGGAAGAAGTTCTCGTTTCTTTGCATTTACATTGGCTGAGAAGTCTTCACGGACATAAATGTTATTTCCTTTCAAATTCTTTCGGGCTTTAAGAATAGCTTCCCTGTCTTTGCAACTCAAAAAATTTTGCAACAATCGTTCTTGGTCTTGATCGGCCAGTCTGTTTACGACCAACTCGATGAGCTCTTTCAAGGTGCAAGGGGTTTCAATGTGTAGTTTGTTGGTTAAAAGCTCTTGTATTCTTGATTCACAATCATCCCACGATTTTTGTTGCTGCTCTGGGATCTCGTCGAAACATAAGTTATTTCGACGGGATCGGTTTTCTAAATCATCTGCTTTGTCTCGTGTTTCGTTTAGACACTGGTAGATTTCCTCTGATTTCCGTTTTAGGTTGTTTGCATTGGACTTTGCGTTAGATCTGCAACCTGCTTCTGTGTGAATTCTAGGCTGACTTTTACTTCGCTTAACTCTTTCGTCAGAGAATCAAACCTCTTATTTGTGGGTCGGAAGGTTGCAGACGGCGAGCGCTCCTCTGTACGGTAGTTCTGGGTGGATTATCCGAAGCGCCCATTTCTGGATACGTTTAAGTTCTGCCGAAAGGTACTCGGACAATGCGTTGTGAAATACTTGGCAAACGTATTCAACGATTGGGCGCATACAACACAGGTAAAATGTTAGTAGTTCACTTGTAGCCAGATGTGCTCGTTTCAATTGGTACGTGATTCTGACTAAAAGTGATATTACTCCTGAAAAGACATATGTTCCTTCCTAAAATCTGTGGAATAAAATTTTTGGACAGTTCAATTGGTGAGCGCTGCAAACGGCCAAAAGTTGTTCTGTTTCAATTAAAATTTCCAGCGTTGCCATGAGAAAGCAACACCAATGATGATCTTGTTTCTTCTCCGTATCGGCTTGAAATGAACAGAAACAAGCAAAAAGAATGAAATGGAACTTTGTATCGAGCAAATATAGGTACATTTTAATTGTACAATGTTGGATAATTTCCATCTGCAAAACCACAAATGTCACAATGTCAATAAACCGAACTGTTCAATTCTGGTCGCGCGTGTCAACTAGGATCGCATTCGAACAGATCAACGTCAAGATTATTACATCAAAATCCGCAGCAACTGTAAAAAGAATTTGAGGTTTGTCTTGACATGACTTTTACAAAAGGCCGAAGGAGTTAATTTGGTGTTTTTGCCCAAATCGAAGCCCATCTTTGCTCGCCATCCTGTTGCATACAAAACCGCTAGACCCAGTTCCTTGAACCTGAATTGACCGAAGGAGACTAAAGTAACAGTTTTTTCTGACGTTTTGTTGTTTCTTAATATTTCAAAAAATCAACTGTGCTACTATATTGGAGGTATTTTAAAGGACAACAAAGAATCTTTAATTTAACGAATGCTTGTTAATTTTCAAGCAAAAAGGGAAGAAAGCCTTGTTCGTTGTGTTGCTATTTCTTTTACTATTTTTTCTTTGCTTCGGTTCATGCTTCGCAACTGCGTGATTTGACCAACTTGCCAAGAAGCGCGATGTCTATGTATGGAGCTTCTTTTCGTGCAGTGAATGTTAAAGTCAAAGTACTCAATAATTTGGCTCAACAGAAAGTCCTTTGATTTTTCCTCTGGCGGTACAATTAACATACACGTGATAGGGTTACTTTGCTCCACTTCTCGCAAGATCAGTGAGCGTACTGTCGCCACCTCGCCATCCTGAAGGGTTTCTGTTTCTTCTCCAGCTGGTTGATGGCGTTGTTTTTCCGCCGACCGCGAGAAAAAATGAAGTAATCTGTTGTTCCGTTAAGAAATCATTTATATCAAAGAGTCGCGTGTCATCTTGGCCTATCGAAAAATCTCGTGGAGTGCAACCGAAGCCGCATTCAATTTATGGCCAGTTTCTTTTTCCATTTTCAGTTTTTCCTCTTGATTATTCCTGACGATATCACTAAAGCGTGCAAGTTTGCTGTTGTTTTATTTTCAACGCCAATCCTTTGTGAAGCACTTCTCTCCATTGATTTGACGCAGTTGACCTTACTTATGTGAAAGACGACCTGGATAGTGACGATTCCACTTGTTCCCTGCTTAGTTTCTCGTGGCACACTAACTTTGCTCTATTCAGCAGAGTAGGCCGCTCGTGTTCAAGTTCACATTTACCATATAACAAGTATTTTTCCATTGCCGAGTATCATTGATATATTTTGTGCATCCATCGTTGGGGCACTGGAAGATGCTGGATGTTTCAGCGGATGATACAATTGATGATAGCTCATTTAGAGGCTTAGCAACAGCAAACGGCTTCTGAGTTTGCACATGAACAGCTCTAGTGGCTCTGTACTCTGACGCTCATCCGCTTGTTGATTCCGTCAAGCTTATCACTGAGAAAATTCACTGTATTTATTAGGTCTTGTATCGACTCTCGAACTGTACCATTTTTCCTTTCAAGAATGGACTCGATCGCTTTAATAGTAACAGGCAGGCTATTGTAGAAAAGCAAACTAAAACATGTCAGTAAATCAATAAAATCGACAAAAAATTTAGTTGTTTCTCTCTCGAAAACCTGCGGCCATGTTCGTCCCTGACGCATGGTCAACTGAAGTAATACCTTCTTGTGGTATCTAGTGGTTATATAGATAGCAATAACTGTAGATAGCTAATTTGTTCTAATTTAGGAGATGTGTTAAAGGTCTTCATAGCTCTTGACGTAGATAACCTCGTTGTTGTCATCGTATCTCAATAGGACTTTAACTCGACAGTGTTTGCAGTCGTTTTCCCTTTGGAAAGACTTGCGTCTATAAAGTAGATCTTGCATCTAAGGTTCAAAGCTTAAATATCATGTTTTGGTCGTTTCTTTGGAATCCAAACCCAAGTCGATGGTTGAAACATTCTTCGCAGATTTTTTGTGTTTCAAGACAACGTTTTTCACTAGCCGTTGAGTGAAATTGCAGGTTATGGCTGGTGGCTCAGAGATTTATAATAATAATAATAATAAAAATAGTAATAATTCTATTTAACGAAGGTGACACTTTACAGTTTAGAACTGACAAACCCGTGGCCCTCCAAAGTCCACAACAGCGGCATTAGCCTACTCCTTTCGATAACTGTGTGGGTTCTTTTAAGTCCCCCGATAGAATATGGGAGACTCGACCAACGGCTTAACGTCCCTGTCCATGGAGGGTGTGGCGAAAGAAGGTCGCCCAAAGTTCAACCCTCGACCTTCTGGTTGGCAGTCAGAAATCTTACCAACTGTGCCAACCTCGCACACAGTGTGTAAAAAGGAGTACTTCACTGATTTCCATAATAACATGCTTGATGAATCACCTCTTTAATATTTGTAAATCGATACGACAAGTCCACATATTTCTATGCGGGTGAGAAAGAAAAGCAGCAACAGCATTTCGGGTGTAAAACAAACTGCAAGTAAAACCTTCCATTACTCAAACTTTGGCTACAGTGCAAGTGGGCGAAATCGGTCTGAGATCTTTTTCGATAGTAGTAGGTGGCGTCACCTTGGGAATAGGAGTAACTATTGAAGAGTTGGAATATACCCCTCTCTTAGTGACTGGTTATAAATGTCTCGGGTGATGGGCGCCAACTCCGGAGCAAACTCTTTCAAGAGCCTGTTTGGGACCTTGTCGGGTCCCACTGCTTTAGATACTTGAAGGGTGGATAACGAGCTGTAAACCTCTTTCTTAGAGACGAAAAGGTTGTGTAGGACTAAAAGAGGCGGGGCACTTGGAGATAGGGGTGTAAAATGGTCTGTTAGACAAAAAAGTCGTTGATCTTATTTGCTAAAGAGTTAGTATCCGTGCTGTTGCTGAGAAACTGGTGGTGCCACTCTTGTACGTATTAGCCTGTGAGCTTTTTAAACTCCCTCCACCACTTTGCAGGATTGGTTTGTTCTACTTCAGCAACTCTGTGGTGATAGTAATGATATATTTAGCCATTTTAATATCACACTGGACCTTATTTCTTCAGTATCTGTATGCAGGTGAGTTCTTTCCTAGGTTAATAAATGCGGATTGTCGCTTATCTTCTTTGTGATCCAAGGGCGGTCTAATGGATGTTTTTTCTCCGGAAGAAACGTATCAATAGCTTGATTGAGATCTGTCATTAACAGGCTAAACTTATCTTCACACGTTAGAGCATTCAAGTTTGGAGTCCAATCCTTTTGCGTGCTCCAGCACGCCACGCACTATCCCGCATGTCAGGTATCTTTACTTTGTTGACCACTGGTCTGGACGTGGGGGCTGTAACCGGTTTTGTCAGGATAGTATAATGGTCTGACGATCTGACTTTCGGTAGCTGGGATACAGTGATAAGTTTGGGTCTATTTGTAACAAAGAACAGTCCGGTTGGAATCAGGAATCCGTAGGTGGTCAAGTTGGAGTGATGTATTGGTCGATGACAGCTGTTGTAATTCCCAGTCACAAAGCTGAGCGGAGGCCAAGGCCTCGAGTTCGACAGGTGCTGAAACATTGCGGAAGAGGGCATCGGCAACAGGATTGGACTCACCATGGACATGGCGAATATTGGTCGTAAACTCGAGATAAACGCAAGGTGACGTGCTTGACGGGGTGAACGTCTCTCGGTGCTCGATTGCAAATAATAATAATAATAAACATATTTAACCAGGGTAGGCTCATCAGCTTGTTGCTGTTGTCGAAAAGCGCCCTTGGTAAAAGTAAGTGTAAAAGTGGCTTGTGGTCGGTGTTGATGGGGAATGCTGGACCCTCGAGAAAGAACTGAAAGTGGCGGAGGGCGAGATAAATTGCAAGCAGTTCACGATCAAAGGCACTGTACTTGACTTCAGCGGAATTTAATTTCTTGGAAAAAAATGAAATGGGTTTCTTATGGCACTCTATGAACTGTTCGAGTACA
>JAOBYF010156777.1:0-10873 GCA_025403605.1 Parazoanthus darwini | reverse complement strand
TATACATTCTGATTTTGTTTCAAATGGCGTTTAAAACCCTAGGGGCTTTACATAATACCTCAACAGTCCCTGACCATGAAGCTTTGGTTGTATAATTTGAACTTGTTTTGTTGCAAGACGATATTTACCGAAAAAAAGCCTCTTTCGCAGCCGCTCTTTCGCCTCGTCGCGCGGTGCTCCTTTTTTGCGTGATCAGCTGAAAAAAGATCTTGCAGAAAGAAGCTAGGACTCTTCATTCTTAGAACTTGCAGGTCTTGTGGAGTTAAGTTTGGAAAAAATGTTTACAAACACAAACATGTTTGTGCTAGTACACTTGCTTGTTGGTCAGCTCTCGGACTCTTGTTTAACCGCTGAGAGCATTTTTCAATATAATTCATTGTTAGAAGTTTCGTGTTTCTAATGTTCATGATGCCCTGCTGGATTGTCACGGACTAGTGCGTGGAGGCAAACCTGATTTCTTTTTGGTTTTCAAATGTTTTCCTTAGACTACAGGTGTTCTCATGGTGTTGAAAAAACTATAGCGGTTAATATTAACGAGATTGACTTGGATTGTTGCTGTTAAAAGGTGTTAATGTGATAAAATTAATCAGAGCCCGAGTACCCCTCGGTTGCTAAACATGGGGTCACATAGGCTTGTCTTCAAAGCGCTGCTGATTGTCTTGTAAGTATATCTTTATTGAACTTAGAGTTCATACATTTGTTAATTTCACTTATGCATTCGATCATCAATACTTAAGTGACCACTTTAAATGTACTTAAGAGTTTTATCGCCTTTGTAAGATGTTTTTGTGTATCACTTACACGACGATCGATCACGCGAATCGAACTTGGCACGGGAATTTTTCTTTTTTATAGTCTGTCGTTCTGTTATGTAATGTTGTATTGGACATGAACAGATTGAATAAGGAAGTTAAAACAAATTTAAGGAAGGACGGGGCCCTAAGGTCTCCTGATATATATTGAATATTGTATTGTTCCTAGAGGTGTTAGAAAACGCTAAACAATATTTCTTCCTTGTGTTTAATTCGAGGGCATATTAATCAGTATTAAGAATAAACTAAACTGTATTTCTGACGAAGTTTTTAATCTTCTTCATATTCACTTGTAAAATGATTTATCGTATTGCTTTTACTGTTCATATCGTAGGTTTTACTTGGTTAATGTTCTTTTGATTGTTTTATATTTTACCAGATCAGTCTTTCACGTCTAGCCTAAAATACTATAACAGTATAACTTTTAATTAACAAGAATCACGTCTTAGAAAGTTGAGAAGTTGCGCTTTACAGTGTGAAAAATTACGAACTTTCACTAAGTCAAAAACAACTTCTCGGCCAGAAGTTACAAATTACCAGTTATTAATATTTTAGTGTTTTTCACACAAAGGGCTTCAGTGAACCACGAAGATTAATCTCCAAACTAAAGTTTGAAAACCCGATCTATGTTAAAATGTTTTTAACTTCTCACAGTGTTGGCGAGTTTCTAGAACTTCACGTCAAATTAAACTACTAGTAAGTTGGACAACAGCATTCAAAGCCCATAAAGTGACACGAATTTAATCAATGTTAACTGACTACAGAAAGTAAACAATCGGTATGTTTATCGCACAAGCGGGTATTTGTAAAAGTTGAGATTTGGTGGAAACAGGTAGGTTAACAATAGATCAGCTGGACGCACAAAGCCGGCCTTGAAACTTAACAATAGCGAGATCTTTGTAACCACTTTCAATTTAGAGATGCATAGATCAAGTACAAATTACGAGACATTTGGCCATCATTAAAGCTTGGTTCTCTATCTCAGACATATATTTTGAACCTGAACATGCATATCTAGCAGTTCCGGTTTTTGACGTGAAGGCATTTTTCAAAAGAGATATTTTTTGGACCTGCACGTGCAAATCTAGCGGTTACGGGTTTTGACGTGAATAAATTCTTAGCCTATGTCTATGATTTCTTTTTTCCTGCTAATGATCATTTTTCTGAAATAACCATTTCGCTTTGAAATGAGCAAAGAAAGAACTATGTAGGTTGTTCCCTGTTTTACCTGCTGGAAAAACTTTAGGCGAAAGAAAGCTTTCTCGAGAGTAATTTGATTTATGGTAATTTGAATTAGTATATATACTAAAAAAGGTCAGTGATATTAATTAGAATTTTACAATCAGAGACCAAGAAAAGTCAAAGAGTAGCTGCATGGACGTGCAATAAACATAAATGTAATGTTTTGATTGGAATGCGTTGAGGAGCTATATTCGGTGTAAAAGGTTTTGCACGAACTGATGGAAGGGTTGCTTTTCTTTTATCCGTGGGCACGATGAAAGAAAACACTTCGAATAACTAAAAAAAATGGTTCGAACAGGTTGCTTCAGATAAGGTGGATGTCTTAATTTCGAGGTCATAGAAATATAATTAAAAGTGCTGAAGAGTTTTTGCCAAGTTACCCAAAGGATATATTTTTCATTTTAAACGACCTCTAACAACAAAAGTACTCGAATCTTAACTACTCTGTTAACTGAGAATAACTTCTTTGTGTCGGCAATGAATTTTACTGATCATTAAATGTAACTCTGTCAAACTCTCTCCGGCTTTTGAATTATTATTGTAACAGTTAATACCACCAGTTGCATTTTCCTTGCTTTGAAGAAGAGCCATATTGGTGTTTCTTCGCCGCCCTACGTTTTTAAAGTGTAGAAACGTGCAATTTTGTTGTCGATATCTCTCATTCCAAAGCAGATACAGCGTTCTTTAATTATTCATTTTTGCTGACCGCCCAGGAAGAAAAAGATTAACGGCTCACTGTTTGATGGCTTCATACCGTAAACTTCTACAAAGCTATGGCCAGTAGTTTTAGAATACTTTTCTTAATCAGGGTTCTAATCTTAAATGTTTTTTTTTATCAATTTCTGTTTTTGAATTGATTTAGTTATTTGTTTTACTTTCAATCGGCCAAGCTAATCACTCCTTGAATTCGTTACTGCGTTTTCTACATTGGCCGTCAAGGACTCTACTGGTTATAAACACAAAAGATTAACTTTTTTTATCAGCTGCAACCAGCTAGTCCAAACTTTACAAAAGGGGAAACCATTCAAAACCACAAATACCCTTTAATAAGACGTAGCAGGGGATATGTCAGTTTATTTTTGTATGCTAAATGATTCATACTCGAAGCCAGGTGGTAACAAGTGGCAGAATTTTTCAAAATGGAATAATGAAATAATGTCAGTCAACAAAACGTGATAATTTCTTACTTAAGTAACAGATTGCTATATTTTTGCATTACTAGCTGTCAGTTAATCATTTAACTAAAGAAAATGTTCAAGACCACATTCCTGTTCATTTAGCATTTTGCCTTTGCTGCATGTGTATCATAGAAAATATAAGTGGTTTCACAGCTGTAGCAACTTATAGTCTTCGGCTGAATTTGCAACTAAAATCTATAGAAAAGTGTCATCCAACTTCTTGTATACTGTATCACCTGCTTTGTTAAGTTCTGTTCCTCTTAAAAAATCATTATTTTCTTTATAACAAAGTTTTGGAGCCTCTCCAACGACATAGTTCAGTTGCTCTAAAATTGGCTTATGTATGCTGGCCATACCGGTAAACGGGATAGTTCAATTGGCGTGAGAATCGTTCTTGCATGTTCTTCCCTGGCGGAAATGTTTGCATATCGGAAGGGTTGAGTCAGCCTGCTCCCTGGCAGGGGGGGCAAGCCTTCTGAAAAGAAACTCTTCTTTTTCCTTGCCATTAAGCGGGCTGAATCGTGATGTAGCGTTCATCCTGCTTAACTAGCGGGATCTAGGCAGTTTCCAAGTCTTTACGAGATCATAGATAGATTTTACTGTAACAAATGGACGCAGGGCCCTTGAAACCATACGTTCCAAGTGTGAAAGTGCTACTTTCCTTAATACAATTGATAATGTGTAAAGTATCTAACGCGTTCTTCGGTTGTTTGCACAGCAACGTAAAATGGGTGCACTGTCAACTGGTTCACTTATTGAATAAAAACAAATCTGGCCCGATTACTTGGGGTTTACTTTTTCTTGTCGTGATACAACATTTAGTAAAACCAGGTCTCATTCAAAGGTTGGTTCATATAAAAAAAGTCTGCAAAGAGCATCTAAATGCTTTGAACATACAATCGCTCTCAGTTATCTTGACTTTCTTCGTCGACTGCAAAAACACAATCGCGTAACTTTTTGGTAAATTTACAGGCGGCTCACTTTTTCTATGTTTTCTAAAGTTTTTTTTTCTATAAACATTTTTCAAAATTTTTGGGCGCCTATTTGGAAATTCTTACTGCAAAATACACTTGTGCGGTTGTTTTCCGACCTTACTTTTGCACTGGTAAAGTCGGAGGCAAAACCTTTCTTGCCTTTTCAGACAGTACTCTTGAAAGACCTGCCCACAATGAACTCTTTCAATAGAATTAATTAGTTTGTATGTTTTGTTTTTCAGTTGTTGGACAGTGAGTGCGTTGCGAAGTAAGTATTGAAGTTAAGTTTCATAAGAAACGCTGTTTTATAAAAACGTTGAGATTGGAAAACGGCCAAATTTACGAACACGGTAGCAGGAATATACCTCAGGCCCGAGCTAAGGAAGGAAGGTCTTTCTATTATTTTCAAAATTTGCTCAATTAATATGGAGAAACTATTATTAAATTGTCGCGAGAAAGAGCATTACATCTATACCCACTCTTGTATGTAGAGTATTTCATTCAGATGCAAGCAGCTAAATTCCTGCTTAAAGAACGATTCATACACAGAAAATCAAACCATAACGCTTTTGTAATTTTTTATTACCGCCTAAAGTACTTCTATATAATTATTTTAGCACCCCAAATTAATATAGTTTTAAACTATGTGCTTCTTAGAATATAATATTCGTATTTCATAAAATTCTCTGGCCTATATATCCTCTACAGCCACCAATTGGACCTTAAAACTAGTGAGTGCATACCTCACGTTTGCTAACAGACTAGTATGTTTATCGTTAGATTTTTCCATTTCAATCTCAGTTTGGGTTTTCTTTTTGTTTGCACAACGAAATTTTACATTCTGGTTTGTCTATGGGAATTTAAACGACAGAAACGCTACAGTGTTTCCATATATGGAGTACTGAGTGGTCCATTTGTTTACTTTTTCAGGTCGCGCAGAAGGAAACAGTGAGTATATTTTAGCAATTGTGATTTACTAAAGATTGGCGAAAATAAATCTTTGGATGAAAAACGTTGCTTACGGTCCACGTAATTGCTTTCACCTGAAACACAGGCGAATACAATTGAATACCATAACTAATACTGTTCTGTGCACATTTTATTCTTTACAAAAAGTTTTGAAACATTCATAAAAATATGTTAATAGTAACAATAATAATAATAACAATAGTATAACAACAACAGCAACAATAGTAATAATAATAATAATAATAGCAATAATGATAATAGCAATGATAATAACAAGATTAACAAATAAAAAATATATTAATAGTAATAAAATTGACTTTGCTTAGGTAGGTTGACACGTGGCAGAAAAAACTTATAAACTTGTGACTGATGTGTTTGAGTTGGAAAAGTTTTCTCTATTTGTATAACAATTCGTACAATAAAGACATATTGGGGGTTTAACCTTTTCACTCCCACCAGGTTTATCAACATTTATCTTCTCCTTATAGTGTCAGTACGCGCTTAGTTGATTTGCGGTCAGAAGAAAGCAATTGATCATCCACTTCCAATTACATAAAGATGGGGTGAAAAATTTAAAAGTCGTACCAACTTGTAGTAGCACGGGGCTCATAAGCGTCTGATGTATTACACATGGAAATGTTGTCCTAATGCCGTTATACTCTTTCTCGAATCTTCATCTGGGGTGGAATTAATGGACTATATGCTACATGTAAACTCATTGATTAACAAACATAAGTCTTACACACCAAATGTTTTCTAACAAATTATAGGAAATGTTGAACAGTGTTTAGATGGCTGTTTACGAAAGGAAAACCGTTTTGTCCACACTACACCACTTTGTCCTATTCGCTATGTTTAAATGAGTTCTGGTTTTGTGTTTTCCCTCAACCTCTCAGAATGTTCACAACCAGTTGACGTTGGATTTCTTATCGACGATACTGAAAATGAAGAAGGCTTCAAGAAGTGCCTTAACTTCGTGAGAAACACAGTTCAACAGTTGGACACATTCTCAAACCACACCCGAGTTGGTGTGGTGGTGTCTTCAACCCACCCTGAGGGAGTCTTCAGGTTTGGACAGTACACCACAAGTCAGGCCATCAGGAAGATCAACCACATCAGGTAAGTGGCGGACCATTTAACGTTTGAGGGGGAGGTGGGGGAGGTGAAAAGTAGATATTCTGCAAATAAACGTGAGAAGTAAAAATTCCCTGCACAGCCAATTGCCAACTTAAATCGCCCTATAGCAATTTAACACAGCAAACAAAAAATTATAAACTGACAGGATTACATGCAGGGAAAGGGGTATGCAAGGAGGGTTTTTGCGCTTTAAAAGTGTGAGGATTAAACGCTCCCTAGCAGAGGAGTGTATTTTCGGAGATCTACGGTATTTCGACGGTAGTAGTGGTTGGTGGAATTCAGAATCTTCGGGAGGGGGTTTATGTGCGGAGTATCGGTCTGCAAAGTCGCCAAAAAAAACTTGTGGAACTCGCTTTTTTTGTGTTAGAAGTGGAAACGAGAGCAGTTATATACTGACTACTGTTAAGCACCTGGCTACCTGGCATGGAACTGGTCCAACTTAATAGCTTCATTTAAAGATGGAAACTTTGGGCTTGTTCATTGCTGCAGAGACTGATACGGACCAATAATGCGGGCTTTAAATCTTTATTCATTCATGTTCCCGTCTAATCATTAAGTACAAGTATTCCATTTTTCAGTGCCTACATAAATTTACTGCGAATTTTTGCGAATACATTCATTACCTGTAAGCTACTTTAACAGTCATGTGCGGAACGAGGTAGGTTGTTAGCTGGCCTGCCCATAAGATATGTACTAAACATGGCAGATCGGGTAAAAATATCGATAATTTCTGAAAGAAGATAAACCATAAAACTTCAAAAAAATGTCACAGAATAATGTAAACAGGGCCTGTGACCACTAGCATGCTTGTGAAGGTGGCTTATTTAGTTGTGACCTGCTTTTCCATTTAGTTTTCCTGGAGGTGGTGGCAAGTCAGGCAAGGCATTGGAGTTTTGCAGTCACTATCTGTTCGATGAAAGTGACAAACGCAAAAAAGTGCTAATTGTGTTGACTAATGGCCGGTCTGACGATGATGTACAACAAAACGCCAACAGCCTTAAACTGAAGGGCGTCCAAATCTACTCGTTGGGAATTGGGGAGAAAGCCAGCGAAGCGCAGCTGCTGCAGCTCGCTTCTGGTCCCAAATTCATGTTCCCATCGGGGCTCCAACTCGCTGATACTATTGTCAGTAGGATCAAGCAGGGTTTGTGTTTGGACGAAGGTATGGAAAGTTATCTAAGTGTTCTCATCATTATCTGGCAATACGAAACAATAAAACAATACAATAAGCATAATATGTTATAATACTATACTATACAATGCGATGCAATGGAATGCAGTTCAGTGAATGGAAACGAGTGCAACGCAGTATAGTTATGGTGTGGCGAAACGCAATGCATTGCATTTCAAGGCAATAATAGTTTATTCTGCATTTCATACTTCTTTTACAATATGTTTGTATTTTTAAAATTATGTTTAGATAAATTTAGTGTTTTGCTAGACAAAAGGAATGCGACTGGATTTTAACTTATCTTTTCATTGCAAAGTAAATTGCTTCCTTTGCTTCTTTCGTTGCAAAATAAGTTGCTTATTGAAAATAGAATATGCAAAACTTTTCTTCTAACCAATCAGAAGAAACTATTACTGATATTTTGAAGCATTTCAACTAAAGTAGTATCATGTGACTAGTATCAGTTGACCGGTTCAAAGTGCATTTGTTTATGGTTACTTTCGTAGAGTTATAAAACTTTGCAGACAAAGAAAGTCTTGCACCCTCTTGTGACGTGGCCTTTAGGGATCCTACCGCATGAACAGTTACTGATTTGTCTTTTGTGACAGCCGTATGTTTATGTGTGACGTGACCTTTAGGCGTCCTACTGCATAATGATCAGTTACTGATTTGTCTTTCGTGACACCCCTATGTTTACGTGTGACTTGGCTTTTAGGGATCCTCAGGATGATTAGTTACTAATTTGTCTTTTGTGACAGCCGTATGTTCACTATCTTCAACATTTATGTTTTCATTTTTCTTCTCCTTTTCTTTACTAACCAGTTTTTTTTATGTTTGTCTGTGTTACCGCCTGTGCCAAAATACGAGAGCCAGCAAATTTGTGTTTTCCGGCTTATCGTTACCACAGTTTGTCTAAAGGGTAAACAAGATATTTTACAACTTTAAAACGCCCACATCAGGGTTCCGCCTCCTTTCACGAGAGTCCCGGTTTGCCCAGTAGAAACCTTTTGGTATGTAGGAAATTAGTTATGCTAAACGGTCTTTAAGGGGGCGTTTCACCTTTTATCGAGTTATTGCGCAATTACGTCATATTATGCCGGTATCTCGGCTTTAATTTAAAGAACCAAAGTTTTGAATCATAGGGACCAAGTCCGTAGATTTTAAAGAGTTACAAACAAGAATAGAGGTATCCCCCTAACTTATGTGTTTGACTACATGAAGAGAGCATTCATTTTTCGATTGACTTGACGACACCAAAACAGAAACAAAAAAATGTTGTAAGGATCATCTGCTAGCTTTTATATCACTGTGCTAGCTTTTATATCACTTTTAAATGGTGCAGTTTTGGATGAGATGCATTGCTTTTCCATAGTGAGGTATAAAGAGGCATCACGATGCTGTTCACACTTGAAATTGAAGTTTCAATTTAAATATATCAAAAACTGTACACTTAATTTCAACTGAAGTTAAAAATGACTAATATTTTGTTATTCAGACAAGAAGAGGTATAAACGAAGTCCATTACCAGGACGCCGAAGGTTCCGACGAAGAAGGAGCCGAAGACGCCTAAGAAGGAGCCGAAGACGCCTAAGAAGGAGCCGAAGACGCCTACGAAGAAGGGGCCGAAGACGCCGACGTAGACGAGGTATTTTTGGAAAGCTGCCGACATTTTAAGTTCGAGTTGAACTTGCAAGTATAGTGAATTTTTTTTCCTCTAGGATCTGAATTTCTTTTTTTAAATGAAATCTTAATTATCTGGAACAATCTGCCTCACAAAAAAATGGTATTCAGTAAAATTTGCTACCACACTCGCTATATCCTTAGCAAGACGTGCCAATTAATGACTAATTTATGAGGCTGATTTCCATTCTTAGTTTACGAGAGACCTACAACACGACTGTGAGTGTCTATAGGCTGATATAAGCACTCACAAGCCGTAGAACTGCATGCCAGCACTCGAGGTGCAAGAGATACACTCGTCTTCTTGTGTTTGTTCCTGTTACGCTTCTTTCGTGTTCTACAACTTTTTCGTGTTTATGTCGCAGTATTAAACATTCTCAGGCATTTTATAAATCTTAAACAACCTGTGTACATAAATTAGGCCATCGGACGTTTATCACTTGCTAGAAGCTAGCCAATCACCTAGCACTTACTAGCTTTTCCGAAGGCACCGATAAAACGAGTTCCGTATAATATAAAATCTGAAACAAACAAAGTTTTATCTAGTTATTTTCAACATAGCAATTGTATGCTAGCTGATTTACTACTCTTGCTGATAAATATCTTCAGCGGTTATAAATGTTCAGTATGCCTACTTCAAACAAAACTTAAAGTTGTAAAATGGCGGCCATTTTGAGATCATTGTTTGCGCGTACAACGTTCTCGTTGATGGTGCCGTTAGGGCTCATTCACAACACTCAAACTAAAAATCACACTTTTCAACTTCTGTTTTTTCTTGAAAATTTTTAAATTAGGGTCAGTTATACGGTTTGAGTTACTATTAGGGTTATTGTTTAGTTAGGGTTGGGGTAAGGGTTACATCTAGGAGAAGATTATAGTAGTTTTGAAGTGCGATTGTCAGTTTGAGCGTTGTGAACGAACCCTAACCTGATGGTGCAACGTGATCAGTTCAGTCAGGCATTGTAGGCACACAACAGTCGATCACCTGTACAGTATAGACTTTTTGCACTCATTTTATTCTCTTAATTCGCTAGGTCGTCGTGTTCCTATGACACCACTGAGAACCATCCGTAAGTAAACATTTTCGGTAATTTTAAGTAAACAGATAGAAAGCATAGATAGTATTACGCTCCAAAGCTTTCTGCTTTACCGCAGGGCTGCGTTTTGCGAATATCACAGCCAAAGATCCCACATTTGTAGTGTGGTTGCCCAGGTTTAAAGAGACCTTCACCAGTGGCCATGTTCCGCCTTGGAAGTAAAGGACTTCGTGTCTCCATAGTGCTTGGCTATATGCAATGCTGACGAGCTCTAATAAGAGCGAAACAGCTGTCCATTGCTGCCACTTCCTTGTTATCCTTGTTACCTTGGCTGCGCATGCGTGGTTTTTGGTATTGTAGATGCTTTGTTGAGCACTCTGATCTTGGAACTGTACTAAACTTCTGTCATACTATTTGCATTACGCATAGCTCACTCTTTTGAGTTTGAGCATTTTGGTATATACAGAAGTTCAGTCTCAAAATCCTTCTCTGAGATGCACTGATGAGCCCTCAAAAGGCGAAACAGTACATGTCTCCAGATTGAGTATACTAATATATATATATATATGAAGCACTTTAACAGGAAAGGGGTCTCGTGAAATCATGAAAACGTCTCAAAGAGCAAAATAGTACCTATTTTCAAATGCTTGTAAGTTTGTTGCCTTTTAACGCA
>JAOBYF010156666.1:0-10874 GCA_025403605.1 Parazoanthus darwini | reverse complement strand
TCCGGAGACTCTTCGGAAACTATTTCGAGCCCTGAAGTGCCGTGGTAATTTTGTGACACTCCGATGTTTTGATGGTCGCCAGCTTTAGATGGAGTTCTGACTTCTGTCATATTACTGCTTTTGACAATTGTTTCCTTCAACTTAAATGTTCGGTTCAAATCCTAAACATAAAAGTCCAGTTTAACAGTACTGACTTCAGGAGGATTTTATAGAAATTTAAGATGGCGTCCGCGGCAAATACAAGGTTCTTCACTCAGTTTTTACTTGGTTTTCTAACTGGAGTGTTTCTGACTTACGTAACAATTGGTTACTATCAGACTCAAACTGAGCCAGGCAATTGGAATTTTGATTCCGATCTTGACGATCCACATCATCTTGGACAGAATCAAGTAGCGATGGAAGAGTTTGCGAGGCACAAGATCCTTTGCTTGGTTATGACGAGTCCGGCAAAGCTCCGTACGAAGGGAAAAGCAGTGAACGACACCTGGGGCAAAAGTTGCAATAAGCTTTTGTTTATGAGCACGAAAGAAGATCCCAATTTCCCTGTCATTGGACTCGAGATTGCGAAAGGAGGAGATGGGGGACAAGATAATTCATGGGACAAGACTCGAGCGGCTTGGCAGTATGTTTGGGATCATCACCTCGATGATTTCGATTGGTTTTTTAAAGCGGACGATAATAACTTCGTTATTGTGGAAAACCTCCGACATTTGTTGGGCAAGCTTAATGCTGAAGAACCACATTATCTCGGACGACATTTTAGAGGTGGCGAAGATGGTGGAAAAGGTTACTGTAGCGGGGAGGCTGGGTACGTATTTAGCAGGGAGACATTGCGTCGGTTTGGTTCATTACTTCAAAACACTTCAAAATGCGCAACTAGAAGTAAAGCCAAAGAACTTGATATGGAAGTTGGAAAGTGTTTGGCTCAGACAGGAATTCACCCTGGTAACACGAGAGATTCTCGAGGACGTGAGACATTTCATCCCTTTTCCCCAGGAGAACTTCTAATTCCTGGACGTTTAGGGGAAAATGTTCGATCTTATAACTTCCACGCATTTAAAGATGGCCCCGAGTGCTGTTCGGATCATTCGATTACCTATCGCACGAAATCATCCTACATGATGTACCACATGGAGTATTATATTTATCATCTTATGCCATTTGGTATTAAACACGGTGAACACGAGTGATGCTTTATGAAATAACAAATCTGCCAACCCCTGAAGGTCAAAAACGTGAGAGCCAGCAAGAAAAATCGTGAGATTTCACAAAACAACTTCTTTTGGTTATTGACCCTGTTTAAATCCGTCACATAGTGTAAACTAAAAGGGATCCTTTTCTGTTAATTTATTTGCTTATAGTCGGTATTAACTTCTAAATCGTCTTTATTTATAAAGCTAATGTCCGTGTTTCTCATTGTAAGCGGACGTTGCCTTACTGCATGTCTGCAGCAACTCTTCAGACGGCTTCCATTTGTGGCAAGGCCAAGGGGTACTCGCTTCTTGATAAGCAAGTTTCATAGTCATACAGTATTGCGTTATTTAAGACCACTCTTTACTGGCATTTTTCTGCAAAAATCGCGAGACTTCGGGCCCTTGTCGTGAGATCGTGAGAAAGTATTAAAAATCGTGAGACTCACGGCAAAACCGAGAGACTTGGCAGGTCTGAAATTTTTAAATAACAAGTTTCAACACTGGTACGTGGTATGGCATGGTTATGACTTACGCCATTATGATACTGTGTTTGTATGTTTCTCCACTTCGCCAGTGTTCGGTAGAAAGAAGGTGGGAGTTGGGAATGTTCAAATCATTCGACACCAAAAAATTCTTAGTTTTTATGCTGCAATCTTAGAGACGAAGTAAAATTACAAAGAAGCAGTTCTTACAAGCGAAATTCTTATTCAGCTATACCAGCCTTCACTGACAGAGACTGAATTAGGAGCATGATAATTTTCAGTATCTGCCTCAGTTTGTAGTAAATACTTGAGTATTCCGTCAGTTTCTTCAGATTTTTCTTGTGTTCTACATCTACAGTTGTTGTGTTGTTCATGTCCGTGTGTGTGTGTGTGTGTTTTGCCTGAAGAATTATAATATTATATTAGTTGTACTTCCCTGACAAGTAGTTTACATTAAACTTGCAATATAATGGGCACCCGACTAGACTTATTTCGGGTGTCCATCCACTATCCAACTACTAATACTGTCATCTATTCACATGCATTTATATATCAAACTAAGTGGAAATATATTGTTGATGTTGTTGATGTTGTTGTTGTTGTTGTTGTTGTTGTTGTTTGTGATGACAGAATTTGTGGCAGAATTATTTGTCTTTCAGTGCATTCTCAATTTAAATAATTTAAGTCAATGTGTTTATTAAAATCAGATGCTTGAGAACATATTTTTTCATACTTGAAACGGCCAAGCTATTTTACTAACAAATGGAACAATGTTCAGGTATGTATGTTTTAAAAACTGGAAATCTGATCTATTCTTAAAAAAGAAGTTTTTCTTGCAAATTTTCGACCGAATCTGCGGTCTTCATCAGGTTTGTGTGAGTAAGACGCTGGAGGCTTTTTAAAAATATACTAAAATACGTCACAAGGGACCCACGTAAAAACGAAGGAGCTGAAGTTATATAAAAATGATGTGAGAACCGTAAAATTTGAATGAAGTGAGCAAACAATACGAAGAATTGAACACAAAGAAAATGGAATAAAATTATAGCCACGCTTAACTTGTTAATACGCAGATGGCAAAAAGCAAATAAAAAAGGAGGGTGAGTTTCTTAGTAATTTGAAAAGCGGACGGTAGGAACTTGGGAAAGGCTTGTACTCATTCACACGGTTCTTGTCCATAACAGAGTGGAGTGATTCCAGAAAAAGTCGCCTATTGTAATCGCTCTCGTGCCTTTCTTTCAGGTATATAGAAGGGATGTTTTCAGCTCAGATGGTTTCGTTGTGCGCGGGGTGCGTATGAATATAGATCAACGATTACGATTAATTATGAACAACGATAGTTCGCAAGTACATGCACTAGTGGCTACTAAATACGTCTTCAACTGCATGGGGAAAAGAAAAGGTTTATGACATACTTTGTTTATCTGAATTACAATATATATGTGTGTCAGCTATTATTGTTACTGTTATCAGCTATAACTGTTGCCGTACAGCTACACTCCTAGCTTTCTCTTTCTCTGTACTGAGAGAATTTTTCGTACATTGAGGGGCACATTACCAACTCAACAGCTCATATCATTAGATATCTAGATACTTCCTCACTTCGACTACTGCAGTGTTATATGGGGAAATTGCATCCAGTACCAAAAACAGATTACAAGTGTTACAAAATCGTGCGACCCGCATAATAACAACTCCCCATATAAAGTGAGGTCATAAAAGATTTTAAACAAACTTGGCTAGGATAATCTTGAAATGAGAAGAAACGGACAAAAAATTACATTAATGTACAACATTGTGAAGGGTAATGCTCCTACTTCGTTAAAGGATCTTTTCGTAAGATCTAAAAAGTTCCAAGAGTACGATTTGAAGCTCCCACTACTCGTACAGAGTTTCTAAAGCGCAGCCTTTCCTTCTGTGTAGCCAAATTATCGAATAGTTTGCCCTCTGACAATAAGAATGTAAATAGTTTTTACCATTTTAATTCCTATATTGCTAAGTTTTATTCTTAAACCGCTTTCTGTGACATTTATTTTCAAAACATGTTAATTAGTTATGTACATATACTTTCTAACGGCTTTGTAATTTATGGAAGGAACTACCGTATTTAAACAAAATTGTCATTCGTTCATTCATTCATTCTGTCTGTCTGTCTATCTCGCTGGCTCTCTTTCCTTCCGAAACAATCGTTCAGTTCAAAGTCACATTCTGATTCAGAACCTTCTCCAAAATTATGATTATCGTTCCCCCCGTTCATCTTCATCTGTTGGTAAAATGTGATGCGGTAGTTCAAGCTTGGATGGTCCTCGGTGTTTTTCGTCTGCTTCGCCGTTTGAGTTGATACAATTTTTTGTTGTCAGTTCTGTTGCGTTACTCGGGTTTCCTATGACACGTTTCTCATAATTTTCTTCATACCCAATATGTATTCTTCTTTTATTAAGTTCAAACTTTTCAATAACGTCCGTATTAGTTCCCCGCCATTTGAAAGTGCTTGTAGCGAGTCCTCTGATCTCTTGAACACGCCAACCGTATATCAAAGGATTGAACAGAGAGTTCAGCAAGACAAATGTGTTCTGCCAATAGGCGATGCATGCCCATAGAGAGCCATCAGATAAAAATACGGGGGAAATAAAATATATGGTTATTGTACCAACAACTATGGGAACATAGCAAGTAAATAAACATCCCATGACGAGGGCTGTTGTTTTCGCTGCTTTGAATTGTTTTAGTTTTATTGCAGAATTCGCCGTTTGGTGTTGTTGGGCTGTAGCTGCTATTTGACGACGATGACGCCTTGATTCCAAATAGATGGCCGTGTAATAATAGACTATGAATGAAACACAGAAAACCAAAGCTATCACTGCAATAATGTCGTAAATAAAAGGACTGGAACCAAAAACAAGGATACCGTTCAAGGTGAAATCGAGGGACCATATTGCAATGGTTCCTGTCAGAAGTCTGTTTCTTGTGACAACAACTCTGTATCGGAGAGCGTGTTTTACAGCGACGTATCTTTCCCATGCGACGAGGGTGAGGTGAGATATTGACGACCCACAAGTTACGATAAGCAGATATATATATACACTGTCAACAAGACATATTCTGCACTGACCTGTCATGCGACAAAGTTGTCTTGCTATGAATGCTGGCACAACGATGAGACCAGTAGCAAGGTCCGTTACAGCCAGGCATCCAATTACCACGATGAAATTCTTCTTTCGCAGCAAGGGTCGTCTAATAATATGCAGAATTAGAAGGCCGTTAAAGAGGACTGTGAATGACAAGCTAATGCCAGTGATAGTAGTGGAAATCACAAGGTTTATGTACACGGCGTCGGTCAAGAACACATCGCTCCAAGCGAATGGTCTCACGAGAGGACATGAATCTGATGCTTGCTGCAAAGTAACGTTTGTTGGGAACACAGCGTTTGTTGATGACATGTTCGCAGAATGTTGGTCGTGCCGCAGAGATCATTGCGGACCTTGCTGTGTATTGCTTGTTATTACTCAAAAGGAATCTTCATAAATATCCACGCCTCTGCTTTCATTGTGAAAACGCCTCATGTATCCTGTCTAAAACTGTTCAGTATATAAAAGAAAAAAAGGAAAATTTCCATCAACTCGGAACTCGAAAAACTGAAACACTTCTTGAAGCACTCAAGAATGCACCTGTATTGAGTGAAATTCAATGTCGATATGTCAACACGCACAAGTTTATTGCCTTTATTGGCGCAGGTTTGAATACATTGTGTAAAATATTCATGAATATATAGTCAAATTCATAAACTTTCTCTTTGAACAAAAGCAGTAGTAACAGTAAAAACACTTTTAGTGAGGATTTGCAGATAAAGTTATAAAACGTTTGCCAAATGTGGTCCTCTATAAACTAAACGCAAAACTAGCGGCTTTTGGCCCGCAAAACAACACAATTGATCTAGTCAAATCGTACAAGGATAAAATACGGTCGTTTAGAAGTGTCATCATTACGTAGCGGTTATATTGAATTAATCGTTAAATATATTTCCCAGTCTGTTTTGTTTAATGCGTGCGATCGCACGCGCACGCATTGGCACACGCATGGGAAGGATTATACGTGAGAAAGATCACAAGCATGAGATGTCCATTTCTTCATTTTTATGCCACACTGGAACGCGTAAATTACGTATGTTTTCTTACAATATCACGCCAATATTTCTGACCACTCACGCAAATGTCACAAAGGCAACTGTTCATTATGATTCTTGACAAGGGGTGTTGATTAGTCGTTTAATGAATTCTTTGCTATCTTTGTGGGGTGTTACTAAACAACGAAACAGCGAAACAAGAGAAATGTCCCACTATAGAAAACTGCGAAACGACGAAAATATCAAAAATGGTTTGCTGTACCAAAAATATCTATTTACAGGATCCGAAACACATTCATTTGCTAGCAGACAGGTAAGTGAAGAAAAAGAAGAGAAACACATCCAAGAAACGAAATAAAAGCAAACAACATATATAGCTGATTTTACACTTTACTGGGTGTTACAAAACAGACTAGACTCATTGCGTCGCGAGCATGTTTTAGCTATTTTCGTTGACTGACAAACAATTTCCGGACTTGTGTGACCACAAGCGTGAAATCAAGCGATTAGATAATGTGCACAAACAAACTAAATTTTCATACCAATAATTGTATCCGAAATTTTTTATCCAAAATTTGGTGGTTGCCGCGCCAAGATTTTTTAATTAGTTCAAACGGGCCCAATAAGACAAAATTGCCGAATTCTTGTTAAATGCAGTTACTGTAATATAGCACCCAACGAAGCATGGAAACACCAAGTGTTCTGACTGAACAAGTGCGAATCTAACGCGTCAAGCAAATAATGCGTGCGATTTACTGCACACACAGCATTTTTCTAAGGAAATGGCTGAAAAATTTCCCAGCAATCGATTTAAGGTCCATAAGCTGTTATAGTTTCTTCTGAAACGTTAATGCCGACGTAAACAGAAACAGAAAAAATCGCTTGAATGAAACTTTTATAACCTGCGCTCTTCAAAACATGTTCTTGTAGTTGGTAGCAATACTCAAAGTGTTCACACAATAGTTGTGAAGTGGTTACACTTCAGGTGAAGATTGTTTGGTCTAAATTTAACACCGGAACACAAGAAAATTGCAAAAAAAGCCCTATTATTTTCAGACAGATATAACGGCTTTAAAGTGCATGTGACACGAAATATCAAATTTCCCATATAAAAACTCTTCTTTAAGGAGCTTGAATCTGAGTTGCCATTAAACTCCGACTTTTCTTTGAACACTTTTTAGCGTCTTGAGGACGGTTTTTCTGCCTCGCATCCAATGCGATCAACTTACAGACTTGTGACGTACATATCTGGGGACAAGAAGCTTGGTTTCTGCTGTAATTACTGTAAGTTTAATCACGGATGCTTAAGCAAAGAGAATTATCAAATTTTCATGGCTAAAAAGGGTTTGCTTCTTTGAAAGTAAAGATGTCTGGATTAGCCGGATCATTATATTTTACATCAATAGATTCGTGTTCTAAAACTTAGAAGCTTTGGTGGAACTCTTATCTGAACGAGAAATTCCATCAACTGAACCAAACCAGACTGACCGACTTTGTATTTTCTGTATCGTACACAAGCTGTGTAGTTACTTTTTTTTTAAAAAGAAACTCTGATGATATTGTAAAATGCATTTGTACGTTTTCATGTCCTGGATACGATTCATCTAGTCTCGAATTTTCGTTTCAGTGTCAGCTTTGCGACCGCGCAAACATGACTAAAATAGAGCTCAACCCAGGAGTTTTAGTCCAGTTATTCTACGCGAAAAAAAGGTCAACCTTAAAGTTATTGTAAGAAAAGGTATTTCAACGGTTTTCAAGGTAGAAACTCATCTCCTATTTCTAACTCAGTTGTCAAGAGAATTGTTTGACGCAAGAAGTCAACTCTGTCTGTCTGTCTCTGTCTGTCTGTATGTCTGTCTGTCTCTCGCTCAAAGCATCGAATGTAGCAAGCAAGGATCAATATCTTTTAAAATTCTTGAAGCACTTGTAAAACTGAAAAGATACTTAGCCAAACAAACTCTTATACTCTCAGAAGAATTACGAAGCCACAAACAAATCTGCTTCCTTACTAACATATACAAAATATTGAAAAGCTATGACATAAATCAGTGACAGTTTAGACGAAATTCAGTCTTTATCATTCCCAAGAACCAAACACTATGTAACAAAAATGAAAACTTCTTACATAAATTTCTGGCGCGCAAGTATACGATATACAAAAAAGTTTTTAAAAAAATGTGTTTCAAAACACTTTCAAGAAAAATATATACCAGAAGGCTATCTAGACCAAAGGAAGAGTGTTTCCATAAGAAGACAGTTTGCAAGGTTTCGAATACGTAACCACCAATTTCAAATCGAATCTGGTCGCTATCGAACTGATAAAATACGTAATGCAAACTGTATCTGCCAACTGTGTAACCTCGCTTTTTTCGGATTTTGTCACTAATAAGGTGACGTCACAGCTAACGACGTTATCACTAACAGTAACGCAACCTGTGTGTTGATTTCGAAATTTCAATTTTTTTCAAACGAGTGAACGATTTTACCATGGATTCTACCTATTTTGTAGTTTTCGGTCGCTAAAAGTTGTTTTCTTTTATTTTTAGTATTTATAATTCAAATTTGAATAAAATCTGAGAAAAAACCTAAAAATCCAAGATTGCGGCCATAATTTTGGATTTCCCTCATCACGGTTGATATGGAATCCAATAAGACACCACGTGCGAACTACGTTTAATTGAGAGAACAAACGAAGCTGTTTATACCTGCTTAATATCATGTCAATCGGATAAATTTTGACGAAAGTAGGGTGGGGTCCGATTGACCCTCCTGACTCGAGTGTTCGTGTGACTTTTTTTCTTAAAGGTTTCTAGGGTTAAATGAAACGGAAGAATTAAAATACTTATTGTCTCTTTGTCATTGTTATAATAACATCAAAAAACAATTTACACAAAACCTCATAAAAATATCTCCAGACTTTTCAGTATAAAAAGAAAGAAAACGCTTAAGATCTTTTGCCCAAGGAAAGCTTAAGCCCCCAAAATACAAAAGTGAATTATTTAAGGGATCCTTCTTTAATAGAATTGTATATCTTTGGAACAATCTACCCGAAAACCTAAGGACAACTAGTCACACTTCATTGTCATTTAAATTGCTCTGCGAGAATCATTATAAATTACTGAATTTTAACCCCGAAAGGCCAAATGTTTCATGGAAACGCTTGTAAATTTTGTATTGATAATGTGTTTTTTGTATCTTCCTAGCGTAGTTTTCTTACTATTGACTTGCTTGGTCTGTTTGTTTAATTTGTTTGCATTGTAGTTTTTTTCCCGGTGGAATAGCGCAGCATGGTTCTTGATGTTGCGTTCTATTCCTTTCCCACTGCATATTTTTTCCTTTGTTATTACATATTTTTGTAACAACGTTTTACTTTTTACTTCTACTTATGTACACATATGAAGTGAAAAAGGATTAAATTCCTCAAATTTTTAAGTTTGTAAGCGATTGCTTCCTGAAGTGAAGCGAATTAAGAGAACTTAAACCCAGAATTTTAGATAAGTTGATTTTTTAATAATTATTTCACAATTATTATTACTTATTTTCAATTTTTTTCTTTTCAAGTGTTCGTTTCAGTTTCTATTTTGTGTTTTATGCTTTAGCAATACCCGTAACAAACATCGTCGTGCCAATAAAGCAGGAATCAATTCAACTCAACTCTTTTATCTGTCTCTGTCTGTCTGTCTCTGTGTGTGTCCGTCACTGTCTGTCTCTTTCTCTCTCTATTTTTGCTGCTGTTAGTAAAGAATTGAATTTGACAAAACTTTCTCCACGTGTATGTAATAAGTTTTGTGATGCCTTTATAGTACCGATTCTTACTTGTAATGCGGAAATTTGGGGTGCTTATGAAGAAATTGATTTTGTATTATGGGAAAAGTCTCCGATAGAAAAAGCTCATTTGCGATATTGTAAGTCGTACCTTGGAGAAAATGGGAAACCTTCAAATCTTCTGACAGCTAGAAGCAAGTTAAAGAGATTTCCCATTATATCCCTTATAGACATATCTCACGAATTAGCCATGCTGAACAAATCCTTTGTTATTGCATGGCAAGCCTCGTCACGGTGTCGTGGCTTACCATGCAATAACAAAGGATTTGTTCAGCATGGCTATGCGTGAGATGAGTCAATTGACCAGAAAATCAGTCTAAAATTATTTTATTATTGATTATTCGTTATGTAAACAGGCACTAAATTCATCATATAAACCTATTTGCCAACCACAAGATCTCCCTTTTTTCCGGTATACAAACACTGCTAACCGAGTATAGTTTACCCACAAAAACTATGTATCAAAATCGAATCTATACAAATCAGAGTCAAAACGTTAAGAAAAAATACATTGATTTCTGGTAACATTAGGTCTTTATTTCCAACAAATTATAGCAATAATTACAATTACAGCAATATGAAGAAGACCTACTGTGTCGAGAGATATTAAGAATTAAAAAATGTAAACCAAAAAAATATATTACGAAAATTAGAAGAAGCAGCTACATCCTGATAATGGAAAAAGGTATATATTTAAATATTTGAAATGAAGTCGAACGTGCGGACCGCTTGTGTTCCTTTTGCCCTTACAAGAAAATTGAAGATGAACTTCATTTTCTATTTATATTCCCTTTGTACAAACGTCTTAGAAAAGACTTCTTCACCTACGTGAATATTCAGTGCAAATTGCAATTAACTGCTCTTAGCACAAGTGACAAAAATGCTGTAATTTTTCAGCAAAATAACAGCAACATTAACTTTTAGGCATTTTTGTAAATATGTAAATACGGTGATGAGAAACTTGAGTTAATGCAGAAGTAATAAACAGACGATCAAAAATTTTATCTTATCATCAGCCTTGTTATCAGAAATTCGAAGATTTTGTATTTTATACCATTGCATCTCAATGTTTCTTGTTTGCAAACATTACTATTTACGTATTGTAAAACGACTTGAACTTTAGGCAATATCCATATTTAACGACCGTGCCAATAAAAATTATTTTACTACTACAAAAAGATTCCTTCTATCACTGTACACGTTTCTGACCATTCTCAGTCAAGCTGTGACTTTCACGTAGAACAGGAGGTA
>JAOBYF010156665.1:0-18528 GCA_025403605.1 Parazoanthus darwini | reverse complement strand
CCATCTTTAAAGTGTGAAGTTCTACTGAACTCATTCGTTTGCATGTAGTATCCCAAACGTTTCCGGACAGACCAGGTCGGAAGGCAGAAATTGAGGACATAAATGTGTCTATCAAAATAGGGGATCAAAATTAGCCGCCCTTGCTTTTCGTTGGATTATTAGAGACTTCAAGCAGCTACGACGCGAACTTCAACGAAGACGACAGCTCGATATTTAACTTCCCGTTTTCCCCTACTTTCCCCTCTTTTTATTTAAAGCGTCACTCGATCGTTTCTTTATGGTTTGGCCTGAAGGTGTGTAAAATAACATGCGAATATAGAAACATGAATTTTCAAAACAACGAACGGGGAAAGGTTATTAAGAGTTTGGAGGTATGAGAACTTACAAATTCTTCGAAGGCTGGGGGAAATGAACAATTAAGAACGTCAAGCATCGCTGCATATATTTAAAATATTGACCGTTCCCCGACTAATACTGACCTTTCCTGTTTCCCGTTCCAGGTTTTAGTAACGTCCAAAACACGAAGGAAAGGGCGTCCGCAATTTGCATTCCCACGAGAAGTCACTGTACTCTGTAATCAAGTCTATTGTTTTGTAACCTCGACGTTCGCGCCATTGATGCTTAAATTCATAGTTAATGTTTTAAGACGGCAATTTGTTGTGGTTGTTTTTAAAGTATATCAAATTATGTTAAAATACACGAGATGTGTTCGTACTGGTTAAGTGCTACCGGTTGGTTGGTTCTCGTTAAGTTTTGTTGTTGAAGCTAAGTATTAAATGAAAGATCACATTAATGCAATACAGTCCCAAGTTACATATCTAATCTACAGCTAATATATCTGTTATAAAAGCGAAGTGTTCGCGCAATATTAATGGCTGACTATAGGGCTCCGAGAAAACCACTATTTATTAAATTAAATTAAATATTTTTGACATCTTTACTATACACTTCCTTAGCCTTCGTAGTTCGGCGTTCTGGACAATACGGTAGCCTCTGAAGCAGCCGCCTTATTTCCTTCGCTCCCGGCCCCTCGGAAATCAAAATGTTGTCTGCAGACTTCAAACGCTATCGTCTCGTCATGCCCACTCAATCTGGACCAATCAGATGCGAAGTAGTATTTTCTCTACCGCGATAAATTTAGAATATGTGTAGCAGCCGCTGAATCAATTTTTTTTCCGTCAAGAGGGCATCTTGAAGCATGCGTTCTTTCGCGGGACGTCACGGCCCTATTATCATTATCGTTGGATTGCCCAATCAGAGGGCCGCTTCAAGTAGCTGCTGGTTGACCCGTTAATGATTGTGAGAGCAAAGAAAGTCTGGTACCGACCCTCTGCCCCATTCCCTTTTTGTGACTTGACAAGTCCCGGCCATCACAACACTGACAAGAGCCGGAGTGACGCAAGATGGCCACTCCACAAAACTTGGCCTCATGCCTTAAAATAAACCGGCCGGAAGAGCTTGTTAACAAACCTTCGATCGTTTGCAAGATACTTCCAAGTAACCTACACTGAAAGTATGCCAAGAAACTATGGCTGAAGATAAAGAGTTTTTAATCAAATTTCTGGCCCTTGGCGACTCGGGAGTCGGCAAGACGAGCTTGTTATATCAGTACACGGACAGCCAGTTTAATCCGCGATTTGTTCCGACAATCGGGATAGATTTTCGCGAGAAGCGACTGGTAAGTGAGATTATGATCACTGTATATATTTGTTTCTCTCGGCTACTGCATGAAGCGAAATACGGACACTTGCATTTTTGTGCTGTTACAGCCACCTTTTGATGTCGGAAATGTGACAAACTTTTAAGTTGGAGAAGCACTGCTCTTTCCAGAAAATAATGATACATCTTCTTTTCTCGTAAAAAAAGGTACGATTTTTTGAGCAGCAGGTTGGATTTTGTGTTCCATTAATATTTCACACCGCCATTTTCCTCGCTTTTAAATTGCCCAATTTTGGAATCTGTTTTTAAGTGCTCGTTTATAAAAAAAAATTAAAGTTGCTGGGATACACACAGTACTACTGAATATGGTGTGGACTAAACCTGACGAGGAGAACTTATTCAAACCAAGATTATGTTTAGCCCGCCCTACAGTCGAACTCGAGACTTTTTCTTAACTGGTCAGTCCCAATATTTGTTCGCGCGACCACATCATAGCTTGTTTTAATTTAGCTTCGACTCCAAGCCTTGAACAACAAAAACTGGCAATGGGAAGATAGTGACAAGTGCGAAAAACGCAAAGTAGAACTCTCCTGCAATAACTCAGCTCTGAACCGACGGCATAAGGTCTTGATTCGTTAGTTAAGAAGCAATTTTTTGATACCTTTGTCATCATCAGTAAAGTATCCAGACAATTCCCTTCTTTCCGATGTGAGCTTATGAAACTTTATCCCTATACCACCCTTCGAACTAATTCGCACTGCAGTCTGCGGTATGTTTTAAAACTTTCGACTGTCAGTCTACCCGTAACGGACTTCAATTGAGGCTTTGAGAAAGCCTGTGATCACGTCTTTTGAAACCGAAAGGAGAACCGAGGATTTGCAACCGAAAATAACTTTTCAAATTAACATGCATTTTCAGAGTTTTGCTAGTTTAAAAATCAATCGTCTAAAGGGTTAAAATTTGTTACATTTAGGGTGGTTCAGATTGTTACATTTAGGGTTAAAATGTTGTTACATTTAGGGTGAGTCGTTTGTTACATTTAGGGTTGAGTTTTGTTACATTTAGGGTGGTTGTTACATTTAGGGTTGATTTTTGTTACATTTAGGGCGGTTGTTACATTTAGCGTTGTTGATACATTTAGCGGTGATACGCCCAATTCCCCCTTTTAAATGTAGGAACATGTTTCCTTGATGAAAGTTTCTTCAGGTGCTGAGTTTAATACAACTGTTATAGAAATAAGGTGGTAAAACAGCTTTATGGAAAGACTTGGTTTTAAAAAAAATCGTGGGAAAAGAGGATTTTTTAGGGTCGGTCAGTTCTAATTTAGTATGAAACTCACAAAAATGTTTCGATCTAAGAGGCAATTTACAAATATTTTAATATAAAAATTAGATAAAAAAGAAATCGATCTGGAAACAAAAGAGGCGTAACCAAACTAAAGTGACGTACAATAGGCCTTTGCAGCTAATATAGTTTAAAACGAAACCTAACCTAAAAAGTATTCAGCTGAGGCTGAAGAAAGTTTGTCAAGTAAACATACCCCTGATTTAAAAAAAGCCGATCGGGACCGCGAGTGATTGCCGTATTTCGCTGTACGTAATCCCTGTGCCAAGTGCTTATTTCCTTTCCCTCCTCCCAATTTCTTTCTCGATTCCTTTAGCTCGCCGCTCGTCTCAGTACCTTCTCGATTGAGCAAAACGACGCCTGCAGCAACGGAGACTGGAAAAGAGTGAATAGAACGGGAGGGTCCACGAAGAAAAAGAGCGATGAGGTGGTGCAGTTAACCCCAAAAAGGAGAAAGGATAGCGTAACTTCTTCCAAGGGGGCTAAGTTCTCTTATTTTTATGGGCTCATGCCTTGCTGAACGTCCTCAAAAGGTGGACTTTGTGGAAAGATTGTTGACTTAGAACAGAGACTTGTACTGGCAAAGCTCCAACAAGATCTGTCCAAAAATTGCAACCCACAGAAAAGCAAATTTCACCAAGAGTCACATGGAAAATGAAATAAAAGAAAAGGATTAGTAGTGAAAGCGTTGTTAGGCTACGCCCAAAAAGGTTGGTTTTATCCAAATTTCCAAAAGTTGACTCAATGGAAGTGACGAAAGGACATATATGGAACATGAAAATTGTTCGTACCCAACCATTCCTGAGATTGTCAAGGCTTGCAGTCAACCATCGTACCTGGGTTGTGGTGTTGAACAAGATGTTAACGAGGGAGTCGCCTGCTGCATTTGTTTCTCTTTCATCCCACTGAAAGCAGATGACTTCATAAGTTTGTAAGAATTTGTGCTATTGTAAAATGTTTAGCAACGACGAAATTCAGATCATATTTCAAAAATAGAGAGTTAAAGGTAATGCAATCTGAAACGCACAGATGTTTTTTGGCGCCAGATGACGTATCAAAGAATTGTTTATATCAAGTTTCATTCAGGGGCAGTATTTGTTTCTCTTTTATCCTAGTGAAAGTAGATGGCTTGATAAGTTTGGAAGAATTTATGTTTTCGTAAAATCTTGAATTTAGTAATGGGTTAAAACCAGATCACGTTAAAATAATGCTTTAAGGTGAGTCAATCTGAGCACACAGATGTTTTTTGGCGCTAGATGACGTATCAAAGAATCAGTGTTTATATCAAGTTTCAATCAGGGGCAGTATTTGTTTCTCTTTTATCCTACTGAAACCAGATCACGTTAAAATAATGCTTTAAGGTAAGTCAATCTGAAACGCACAGATGTTTTTGGCGCCAGATGATAAACAGGCTAAACTTCAAGCAGTGGGAATATAAGAGTAACGTATCAAAGAATTATTTTCTCAAATTTCTATCAGAGGCAGAAAAATAAATAATTAGAAATAAAAACAATACATGCGGTCATATGATTGTGAAATCAAAGTTGAGCATAAATTTTAGTATTCGAAATTAAAAATCAGTAAAATTTTATGATGTGGTCACTTTAACCCTGTCTTCGCAGACAGGAAAACAATCGCCTAAAAAGGCGGTGGCGTTTGGATTTCTTCTGAAAGATAAACAATAATAAGAGAATATTAGTTTTTGATTTAGATTACGAGTCTTCCCTTGAAATAAGGAACTCAAGAAAGCAACAGATTGTTAAACATCTTTATAAAAGTTATGACTTGTGACTACCAGGATATGAAGTAGCGTGTTTGAAATCACTCCAAGATAAGTGCAATAATATATATTCGTGGAAAACTACAGTTAGACCACGTAGCTTGATCTGCTTTGTGTTATGAACACAGTCTGTGAGATTGATTCGGTTCAATGTCAATACAAAATGAAAAAAGCATTCTTATCATAAAGAAAACATGTGATAACATTTTCACACTACCAAAAAAACCATAAACACTAAAAGTTTTAAAATTTCTTATATAGATGAAGTTTTCAGGGCCTGACTTTTGAGCAACTGAGCGATCGAGTCGGTCTGAATAAAGGTACATCTATCTATCTATAACTACATATCGATGTTTCAGTTCAATTCGCACTTTAGTGAAGAAGTGACTTTATCAAAGCAATGTTTTAGCTACAAGGATTAGTAGAATGTGTCAGATCAATCCCTTAACGTTTATCAACCTTTCTCATTGTGATACCGAAGATTTAGAGAGACCAAACTAATGTCCTTAAATGATAGTAGGGAAACCGCTTGCACAAAAACTGTCAATAATGTCAATACAAACTCTGCCATTTTCCCCTAAATCTGATAGCCAAAAATGGAACGTGAAGGCTACGCCAACGGAGAGTTTTAATTCATTCGTACAGTAACTGTACGCTTTTTCCCCTTTGTTTAGTTAGTTTCCATTATCCATGTGTAGTGTAGTGTTAAATGAACTCTTTGCCATGTTTAATGCTTATAGTGCAATTTCCTTCAGCCTTTAGTTATAACTGCAATGTGCTTGATTAAACCATCATCATCATTATTATTATTATTATTATTATCATCATTATTATTATTATCATTATTATTATTATTATTATTAACCCGTTTTCGTTAGCTACAGATAAATTACTATCTAGTGGATACACACTTTTGTACATTCAAATAATCAAGGTAAATTTCCAACTTCCACTTCGTTTCTAGGTATTTAGTAATATATGAATTATTAACAAGAATAAAGAGTAAGAAAAACGTTTTAATAATGGTAAAAGGAATCGCTAGGTAACAAATCCCCACAAAAGTATTTTTATTGTTAATACTACTACTACTAATAATAGAACAGTAAATCGTTTTATAATAATAGTAATAGCAGCATCAGACCTCAAACCAACTTGAATTATCTACCTTATTGAGTTTCTTGTCAGAGGCTTCTTCGTTCTTCTTAGATCTGTAACAGTTACCAAAATCATCAATACTCTCAACAACATAACAATTATCGTCAAGTTTGACATTATTTTACTATTTAAGTAGCTAGTTTAGCTACCACAATTGCAATACTGTGAATCTTTAAATAACTGTGAAATGATTTCTTTGCCATGTTTTTTAATGATATTTTTTTTTCAAAAATCCAAAATGTAACATATCTGTCCGGTTTGGAAAAAAATATATAATATTTATATAAAAAAGGAAAACTTACCTTTCTGCGGTGCTTTGTAAACATCAAGACTTTTGTTGTAAATGTTACAGATTTACTTAAAAATTGATCCAAGATTTGTACTAAAATCTATAGCAAAAGCGCTAGCAATTCAAAGTCTGGAGGAAAACAAATTTTAGTTTGCTGGAGCATGCATCCGGAAATCCAGAAAAACTCGTCTAGTAAATTTACTTGCTTTTGGACCGACTACACCAACCTTCACAATCTAAAGTTGATACTTCGCAAGATTTGCTAAACTTCTTCAAAAATCAAGGATGTTTATTGAAACTATTTTTAAAAATCAAAATTTGCACTCATACCTCAATGATTCAAAATCTTCGTAGAGTCGCTCCACTAACTTCCTCAGCTATTCAAGATTCAAAGTAAAAGTTACACTGCGTAACGAAACAAACTTTGAGATGTGGTTCAAATCCAGCAAGATTTTTAAAAGATTTCAGATGTAGCAACAACGTTTTTATTCTTCATTTTTTTTCACTTTCGTACAAAAGGAACCTGCCTAATTGCTCCTATAGCCGCGAAAAGGGCACAAATTCATTGCGTTAATTGATTAATAACAAGGACATTCTTTCTTAATTTAGAATTACTTGTATCTGATTACTTTGTTGAACTTTTCAAGACGAAAAAGGATGGATACATTGTTAAGGGGTAGTCTCTTTGATCGACTAAAGTTGCGTAGTTGATTCCAGTTACAAAGATAGCATAGTAAATGTAGCCGAAACTTCAGAACTTAAATCGGTTTCTGATAACGTCTTGTGTTAAGGCACAACAAACAACTGAACTTAGGCAGAACATATTTTCATTATAGAATGGGGGTGAAATAACGTAGAAGTAACCTTACGAAAAGTACTGAATTACTATCATAACAAATTGGGGAAAACGCTAACTCTGAGAGGGCGGGGGCAAAAAATTTCCAGTGGTTTTTTAATTCTTACAGAAAAACAAACTGGACCTCTGTTATGCAGGTAGTTTCAGAAGGAACAGGTTATCGACTCAAGTTATTTGCCATGCGATAAAATGTTAGTATCTCCATTGTTGGATGCTGCAGTTTTGGATTTGCTGCAGCCACTTGTCTTAAGATGATACAGAATATGGTTTTACAAGTAACCTGATATAAGAAAAGGCCAAATACAAGAAAAACATATTTCAGTGACAGGCCTTAAACACTCACATTTTCATTCTCTCTTTCCGTATCCCGGAGCGCCTCAAAATCAATCTAGAATGTTAACAAGGATAATATATTAGATTCCCGTCTTACAAGGGAAAAAGTGTAGAGCAACTGTACGATAATTTATTGTATACACAGCGGTGGGGCAGTACAGGACCCGAGGAACAGGCATAAAACTCCGGAGCTGAGAGAGAGCAAAAGACAAAGATCAGGGGACATTTTACTCCAGGAAAATAACTGTAGTGTAAATCACTACGAAACCAATTAAAACTTCAAAATCTCTATAGAGGCAGCAGTATATGTGTGTTTAGAGAAACTTTTGACTTCAACAGCACAAAACAGTTCACCAAGATAGTGTTGTTTTGAACAACAGGTCAAATCTTTAACGATGCTATCTGAAACTTAGTTCCCATGACAATTTATTTTAATTGCCAAATTGTTCATGTTGCAACAATCCTCAAAAAACATGTCTTTGTTTTCAGATCTCTTTCGGATTTCCTTATTTAAAACTCACTTCAGCCACTCGTCTTTACATTGATATACCGATATGACTACGGCCAAATATCTTTTTAATGCGTCCGGCAACACAGCAACAGAAAATATGGATATGTCAAAGTGCTTTTATTTCTTTGACGAAGGACTATTACGAGTGCTAGTAAAATGAAGACATATTACATTAATAATTATAGAGTGATCTGCAACTGAAGGAGAAGATTGAAGTCCTCCAATCACCAGCGCTTCCCTCAAAAAGGTAAGAAATAAATATAACACAACAAAGCATATCAGAAATAAAAGGTATTGGAAATCAATTAATGCCCAGTGGTGTAATTTAACAGGTCTGAGCAGATTTAAAACCAGCGGAGCCGATTAAACAGAAAACTAAAGAAAAATAAACGCGAAACTCAAGATCCTCTGAAGCGTTTCAGGACATTGTTCTCAAAGGAAAAAGGTAAAATTTCATTTCAAAAATTATCGAAAACTTTCTTGGACAAAACCCGAAATGACAGCCCAAACCATAAGTAAGCTCAATTTAAGCACTATAATAGCGCTAACCTACAAGAAGGAATGACAACTATCCGTGTGCCAGTTGTAGCAAATTAAGAAATATTGTACTTGAAAAAATAAATGAATTGAATTGAAGAACTGAATGAATTGAAATAACAAAGAAGGCGTCTCAAAATTCTTTTGCAGTTAAGTAAGCAACTTGTACATTTTTTGGCCAAGAATGTGCATTTAACTTTAACGGTTGACTAAAAATGTGTTTTAAACTTTTATGGGTTTGATTATACTACTCTTAAACCACTATCCCACAGGGAAACATCTGCTTGTACCTTGGGTTTGTCGTTTGCAGCTGTGATGGTCTCTTTCTTCAGCATATCCACTTCTTGTTTCAGGCAATCTCGTTGCTGTTCTAACTCTGCGATGGTTCCAAACATTGCCTCCTTTTCTAAAATCACACTTTTCCTGCAAGAAATGTCCTTATTGAATAGCTTCCCTCATTCAAGCATTTCCCCAGCTGCTTTGCAGTTTCTTGACCCACGTAACAATGCACCACAAGGTAAGGAAACTAAATATACAACATGTCCCGGATGAGATGATTATAAGAATCACACAACTTTTTTTAGGGAGGCGAAACGCTTCCATTTTGGTCGCTTACGTCATTACGACTATTAAACGAAACTAGTACACGACTAGTGGAGCCATCCATATCAGAAGGTTTGGTATTATAAAGTGTTGATTTATTATCTTTGTCTATCCGAAAGAAAGAGTAACCTAGCAAGAACAGCACAAAACAAAGAGACTGATTTTCATTCAGTGATCTATGTGTTTCAAGGGTCGTTCTCAAGTATGATTCTCTGTATATGTCCCATATACTAAACAGAATTCAGAAAGTTCATCATCGTCAAAATGTGCCATATGGTAGACTGATTATAACATGAATTATATTTATGGCAGGGCCTAAGGGACAATAGCTTATACTTACTGAGTGTCCCTGCTGAATAAAGAAAACTTATTTTATTTTTACTATTATTATTTTTATGACACTCACTATGATCATCATCAGCATTATTATTATTATTATTATTACTATTATTATTATTATTAATATTTTATTATTATTGTTGTTATTATTATAGTAGCTTTCTTACATTTTCATCTTAAGGTCTTCCACTTGATCAGTTAAGGAGGCTTGGATTTGCTTGAACTCCCTGTCCTTTTGAGCTGTGACGGTTAGAAGATGTTCTACCTGCAAATGAACAGGAACTGCCCTATGAATTACATCAGACTTCGCCTAAATAATTACTTCCTAGTTTAGCTTAAACACTACTGCAAGTTAACGCTCTTTGATAAAAGAGCCCTATAATAGTTGAATCCAACAAAAATCTTTTGGTGGGTAGGTAATATATATCAATGACAGTTTTATTTACCTTAGATAACCTAACTTGACCGTTTGTGCGTGTTAGTGAACCACAAAACAATACAAATCTTAGATTATCAATATACAAACTTAAATAGTTTTCTCAGTACCATAAAACTAACCAACCATGAGGCTGTCGGCAAGAATTGCACCCATCCCTAAAACTTCATTCTACTTGAGTTTAAAAAGTAAGACATCTAACACTCTAGGGTGAGCTGCAGCTAAAGGAGAAGATGGAGTCCCTCCAATCAGCTGCAGCTCACTCTATAACGTAAAAAATATTTTTTTAACAAGACATACCACAAATAGAAAGCAAAGCAAATCAATTAATGCCCAGTGGTGTAATTTAACAGGTCCGGCCGGAGCAGTATTAAAACTAGGGGAGTCGATTAATGAGAAAATAAAAAAAATAAACGCGAAACGCAAGATCCTCTAAAGCGTTCCAATTTTGAACTACCATTTAAGATCTGTAATAGCACTAACCTAATCGACAACTACCCATGAGCTATTTGTAGAAATAATAGTAAAAGAATAAAAGGTTTGAATGAAGTTGCAGTTAAGTAAGCTACTTGTAACCAAAAATATTACGTTTAAACTTTGAAAGTTGACTAAAACAGTGAAAGAAAAGTAGTGTGTTTTAAATGTTTATGGGCTTGATTCTTCTAGTTTTCAACCACTGTCCCACGGGGAAACATCTGCTAGTACCTGGCACTTGTTGTTTGTAGCTGTGATGGTCTCTTTCTTCAGCATCTCCACTTCTTGCTGAAGAGCATCTCTTTGATGTTCTAACTCTGCCATCTTTCCGAACATTGCCTCCTTCTCCAAATTCACACTTTTCCTGCAACAAAAGTTGTGATTGAATAGTTTTTCTAATTGAGGCTTTTACCCAGCTGTTTTGCATTTTTTTTATGAGGTTGTCTAACCTACGTAATGCAACACTATAATTATATCAACGAGGATAGGAAACTTAACATTAAACATGTCTCAGATGAGCTTATCTAAAAATTCACACGATTTCTTTAACGGACGCGAAAAGCTTAAATTTTGGTCGTTTACGCCATTGCGACTGTAACGAAACTGGTACAAGACTAGTGGAGCCATCCATATCAGAGGAATTAGTAATATAAAGTGACGATTTTTTGTATCCTTGCCTATCCGAAAGAAAGAGTTATCTAGTAAGAACAGGATAAAACAAAGAGAAAAGTTCTTCATTCGGTGATCCATTTATTTCAAGGATCATTCTCAAGTTTGAATATTAGAGTGTACGTTGTGTGCATATGTGTATCTTTACATGTCCCCATATAACAGAACTCCGTGTGTATTCATCATGATCCAAATGTGTCATATGGAGAAGATTATAACTTGAATTTTAGTTATGGCAGGGCCTTTACGGAGAATAGCTCATACTAAACAAGTGTCCCTGTTGAATAAATAAAGCTTATCTATTTTTATCATTATCGTCATCATCATCATCATCATCATAATAATAATAATTATTATTATTATTATTGTTATTATTATTATTATTATTATTATTTTTGTTATTAAGGAAAAAAGCTCTATCTTTCTTACATTTCCTTCTTAAACTCTTCCTGTTCGTCAGCTGTGCAGGCCTTGATCTGCTGTAATTCATTGTCCTTTTCTGCAGTGACAATTTTAAGATGTTCCACCTGGAAATGAACAGGAATTACCCTTTAAATCTCATAAAATTTGTTAAGCCTAAACAGAAAAAAAACAGGTCATTGCACTTGAAATAATCGTTAAAGTGCTAGAAGACAGTTGTCACTTTTCATCGCTGAAGGAACACAAAACCCGACGTTATTCATCCAAAAAGCTGCAGTTCAGGCGCAAAACGATTTAACTTAAAACAGTATCATAACTTCAACTTTCACTATATCTCGGCAATTATCATTTCATAAGCATTTTCGAGTTTTAAAGACAAATTGACCAGAGCGACGGTTCCCTCCACTACAATACAAACTGCATGGTGTGAGGCATGGTTGTAAAATCAACTTGGACAAACAGAAGCATTCTTGCAGGACCTTATTAATTTGGTCAGACTTTGGGCGTTTTTGCATCTAACTACTAGATAAAGCTTCTCCGCTGTTTCTGCACAGGGAGAAAATTTGATTTAAGGTTCCCAAGTTTTTTCTCTGCATGTTGCCTTTTCTCAATTAAAATGCTTTTTTCCTCTTTCACTTTCTTTAGACCATCTGTCAATGAAGACTTCAACTTTTGCAAGTCTTCTTCCTTCATTGCTGAACTATGTTGAATACCTTAGACCTCAAACAAATTTCAGCAAAGAAGGAAGATTCTTCAACCTACAATAAGCAATAGGAAAGATACACGACTCTAACGTATCACTTCTATACTTACCAGCCATTATCTTTAAATGTGCGAAGATTTGATAATAGTGTTTAGTTGAACAAGCACAGCTGTTACGTTCATAGAAAAACAACCAAATATGGAGGGTCATTGTTGTCCTCGAAACAAGAACGTCTGGCATCGGAAGATATTTTTGCAAACAATATATACAATCAGATGATAGAAATCACTTACTGAAGAAGAGGCTATTGAGATCGCTTTTGAAGGCACCATAAAACAACAAAACGAGCAATAAAAGCCCATTTGAAAACCTTAAGTCACAATGAACTTTATCTAATGGTATCTTCTCTCTGGCGTAGAACAAATGTACACTTTGTTAAAAACCCTAAGGTTTAACTAAGGAATCATCTTATCGATTCTTAGTACTTGATCAGGGTCGTAGCTAGCGTCAAGCAGGGGGGACAAATGCCTCCCCTAAATTTTGGACCGGAAGTTAATTTTGAAGAGTATTTTTTTTCAGTATAATGCAGTGATTAGCAGGGCCGTCAGGTAAAGAGGGCAAATGCCCTCCCTAAAATTTGAATCTGGCTACGGCCCTGTTGATGAATGATGAAATATATTTAAACACAAAGTTCTGAACTTGTTGGAGGGCATTCCCTCATCTAAGTGACTTCGAATTCCTTGAAGTGTTATTAAATCCCGACTTGGTTACTAGTGTAAAAAATATTCGCAAATTGGTTTCTATCAGTTCTCAGTGATCTAACTGTTAATATTTAGCGAAAATAAAACATTTTTCCAAATTTTTCGTATGGGGCAACGGTCCTTGAAAAACATGTCTTCGTTTCAGATGTTTTTCGGGTTTTCTTATTTAAAATTCACTTCAGCGACAATTCTTCAAATTGACGTAGAAAATGGACTTACGGTTGGACTGATATAAGAAAAGATAGTGCAAGAAAAAATCTTAAACAACCGGGGTAAAAAATCTCACCGCTTGGTTTTATTTCTTGTTTTTGTAGGGCGTCAATTTTTTCTTTTAACTGCTTTTCATTATGTAGAATGAAAAGCAGCTGCAAGAAAGCACTGTTTTCATCCAGATAAAATTTAAATTGCAACTGTTCGTTTCTGGAGCTTTTTGTTTACGAATGTAACCTCCTTACCAAAGCGTAGCTTTTGCGGTCACTAAATTAAGAAACGATATATCTTATTCTTTATTTAGCTCGTAGCACATGTATGACATTTTTTATTATTTTATTTAAAAGTGTTACAGAATTCTGGCTGGATTTTCCAAAAAGTGACTGACCGCGACAAACTTATACAGGGACCACGGCCCGACCTCCCCAACTGACCTCTTTTGAGCTCTTGTAAAACTTGTAAATCTTTAAATATCCGAAATATCCTGGACATTTTCAAACAAAGCAAAATCAGGAGAGCCGCTAACGTGTCTGCTAATCGATTTAGACCGGAAACGATAGTGGCAAGCCGCGTGGTTTTCAACAAAACCCGAGGTTGACCGCAAAAGGCTCTTCAAATCACGCTACAGTATAACGTTTCAACTAAACATTGTGAGAAATTTAAAATCGATGAAGAAAAAATGTATGACTTAAATGAAAGATCTTGAAATTCCCTGTCTTTTGAGGGAAAGCGCATCAAATTCCCAGCAGGCAGACCAAACTTGCGGCGGTTTGAAGTAAGGCGATTTTAAGAGAAAATGAGGCCTGTTTTGTCCCATTTCAGCAGACACCTTTTGGAAAATCCAGCCAGATATATTTAAACATGTTCAAAATGGCAGTGGTAAGTACAAACCGTCACGCTTAGTAAATCCTGCCTCAAAAGGCCCTGGTATAAGAGGTCATTTGTTCGGCTGAAAAGGAATCAGTTCATAATTGATTAGAAAGAACCCCGTGCTATTCATTCAAACTCTGTCACAAAGTTCTAAAAGGGCGCGAGGGATATTTTGTTGGCAGTAACAAAATCATTAGAACATTGAAACTGTTCAAAGGGAGGGTTTACTACACACTGTTTTAAGCCAAAGGAAGTCGAACCCTTCTTATTCATTTACAGAATACATTACCTCGTCAATTTCTCCGTCTCCTTTCTGGCCGATTTTTCTGCATTCTGCAATACAATGCCAACTCCGCAATTATTTAATAATAATAATAATAATAATAATAATAATAATAATAATAATAAAAACGATACTAATAATAACAGCAATAAAAATAGTAATAATAATAATAATAATAATAATAATAATAATAATAATAGTGGGCGAATTACCCTTTGGCCTGTTTGTGACACGCTGCAATCTGACACGTCACTTTGCAACTTTTAAGCTCAAACTTCCAAATGGCTTGATATGAATACGTCTAATTTATTAAACTCAAGTGTAACGAAGTGTACAAACCTTTGCTCGCCACAAGTCTCCTTTCAGTAGGCTGTTTTCATATTCGAGGCCTATTAACTTCCTGGAATTAAAGATATACCAGTGAGTTGGAAAGAAATATTTATGTTAAATAGAGCGGTGTATGGTTTCAATTTTCTTTATAACATAATTTATGTAGAAATCTGAATACTATATATGTAATGAAAGTAGTACAAGAGGGAGAGTTCTGAGCCAGGCGGGATGCGGGATCGGGTGGGATCGATGACGTCATGGATTCAACTGAACTTTTCCCGCCTATTTTTACTATTGTTATCCGGTTGAAACCAGAATGAGCGAGATTGGAATGTGTCAATCACCGGGTCTGACCCCTCCCTTTCTATTGTGTGTTACATTTTTCCCGCTCCCTTGTAATTTAGTCAACTATAAATTTTACTTAATATTAATTTATGTTTTCGAGTGCGCGCCAATTCTAAGCATTTTAACCAGTTCACACCGGTTCGATCTGGCTGCTCGTGATAAACCTGTTTGACCTGATTTGTAATTTTCTGCTATAAAACTGGGTAGCTTTTTGGCATCTCTTCACTTCACTTTCGCGATGAACTGGGAGCTGTTAATCAAGAGCTGTGCTACTCTGCAAGAGTTGGAGAATTTTTTTGACTTGTGGGCACCGGTCCCATCTGAGTTTATTGGTTTGGCTTACCAGAAGTTGTGCGAGTTGGTCCTCAACAATTTCGACCAGAAGACCTTCGACCGGCTTAGTTATTTTTACCCGGAACTGTTTTGTGGAAATGCATCGGTAAGTGTTTTAACTTACTTTTTCTTTAATTTCCCTTTTTCCAGATTATTTCCCGTCATTTAATTCCCTTTTTTTTTTTGTTGCGACCTTCTTTACAATAGTGCTATTACTTTTTCGCTCTTTTCTCTCCATTTTTCAAAGGTTAAGTGGTTTTAATTTCTGTTCTAAATCGTTGAAATAAGATTTTCGTTCCGCTCTTCACAATGAAAAATTCTCCTTATAGATTTTTTATTTTGTAACAATTTCGTGATTTGAACCACCGCCTTCCTACTTTGCAACCCAAAGGCCTTCCCACTGTGCTAACATGCTGATGCATATGTAATTAAGTATTTTTTAAGATGTAATGTTAGCTGTTTTACACTCGGGTGATTTGTAACAGAGAATCAAACTAATTAGACATGCATAGACGTTTATGCAATATTGAATAATTATTCAAATGAACTGTCGCTCTGATTCAGTTCGCTATTACCATGTTTTAAACCAAGAACAAACCATGAAACGAAGGAAAGACTTAGACTTTATTAGTTTATTTCAACACATTTTGTGATATGTACATTAATCTGTGCTTGTAGTGCTGATGGAGAGAAACAACTCTCAAACGACTAATGATATTCTCGTTACATTTGCTGTTCTTGTAGTGGACAAATTCGGTTCAACTCCGAGTTAGTTTTCTTCCGTTTAAAGATGAAAGTGTTCTTTGCGAATTGACTTCCAATCTAGTAATAGAGTTGTAAAAATATCTATATATATATTTACCAGCAATTTTAGAGTTGGACATCAAAATCATTTATATTGGTTTACAGTAACATCCCATATATGAGTTACAGTTCATGAATTATATACGACTGAGTGCGTTCAATGGCATATTATTTGTAGACATCTTAAATAAACCAAATTACTACTATAACATCTGTTTTAAATCGAACAGAAGAAGATGAGTTTAGAAAATCAGTGATTTAATTGTGTTTCGTGCAGTAGCCGTTTGTAGTATAAACAGACCATGTCAGAGACCATGTAATGGGTTGAATGAATATCATAAAACCTACCGAAATCAACCCCGTCCTAACATGTGAGAGCTTTACATACTCGCTTTATGATAAGCAATGACACGACTGATTTCAACTTGTTCAAGCACCGAACTTAAGTCGGTACAAGAAATCGAGAGATGGGTGTTTCTGCACTAACTGAATTTAATTATAAAGTGTTGTCGTAAACAGCCTAGATCCCAGACCTCTCTCTATTTTAACCAGACACAGTCTTGAACCCTGTATACATGTAACTAAATAGCTATTTTCTCGTTCCTATCTTTTTAAACAGGAAACTTTCCAAAACAGCGATATTACTGCAACAGGCTCAAAGCGTCCAAGGGAAGCTGAGGATGTTGGGGACGAACCACATTCGAAGCGGCAGAAGGTACATATTTTTTACATGCGTGTGATTGAATTTGAGGTAAATAGGTTTAGATACACTTCAATGTCAAGATGTTGGAGGGGGAGGGGGGATAATGGATATTTTAACTATGAGTTATGTATATCATAATTAAATACATTTTATCTTAAAATTTCGACAAAAATTATTACAATTTTGGATTGGTTGTTATAGAGCATTAACATAATCAAAGAGTGGACGTAAGTGATTAGGGAAGATGAAATTAAAGAATACATTTGAGAGCCGTGTATATGTAAACAAGAAAAACTTTTTCCCCAGGGTGATCCGAGACATCAATGTCCGCTCTGCCCATCGACATTCGCACAAAGCTGTCACCTCAGACGTCACCAACGCACAGCGCATGGAAACACGACGTTCCATTGTACACACTGTGGAGCAACTTTCAAAAGAAAAGACGAACTACAACGACACCTCAAGATACATTCTCAGACAAAACAGCATCATTGTCCAAACTGCAGTCACACGTTTTACCGTCGTGATAGTCTTGTCAGTCACATTCGAACCTGTCCGCGACGGGAAAGTGATGAATCCCAGAGGGTGTCTGACTCACTACCAAACCAAGTAGGCGGGGCCCAAACTGAGCCAAAACAAAATGAGGAAAAAGACGAACGTTCTGCCCTGAATAACCAGCTAAAAGTTCTTAAGATGCACCCCAGGTCAACCGAAAGACGAGACCTTTCTCTTTTCCTCATGGGGAAAGCTAACTCTCTCCTGAAAAATTTGAAGAGTGAGCTTCAAAAGCGCAAAGGGCTAAAGTGGTACATCAGTGTGCAAGTTCGTTTGATCAAGCACAAACCTGACGCTGAAGATGAAACAGCAACGCCTCATTTCCGCAGCCTAACCCTGAGAACAACGAACACGACTGAGTTGAGGGATCAGTTAAAGGAAGCGATGGAAAAGGTGAAATCGTCTTTTGTTGAATTCCAACGCGAGGGTTCTGGTTGGCAGCTAGACGAAGTGCTTCACCTGGACCTCAACATAGCTTCATACACACCTTTGATCGGCTCCAGCTACATTAGTTTACCCAAGAAGCTACAGAACACCAAAGCCCTCATCAACATTCAAAACAAAGATAACAAATGTTTCCTATGGTCTATCCTTGCAGCTCTTCATCCTGTTAATCACACGTCTCATCCTTACAGAGTTTCTCACTATCAGCCGTATGAACATGAACTGAATGTAGATGGGATTAACTTCCCCATGTCCATTGATCAAGTGCCAAAATTCGAAAGGCAAAACAACCTCTCCATCAATGTCATTGGCTACGAGGAAGATGAACTGTTCCCTCTCTACATCACTAAGACCAGTTTTGATACCAACATCAACCTGCTCCTCATCTCCAAAGGAACTGTAAGACACTACTGTCTGGTGAAAGATCTCAGTCGCCTACTGTCCTACCAATCTAAGAAAAATGGTCAGAAATACCATTGCCATTATTGTTTCCACGGTTTCATTAGAGAAGAACTCCTCCAGGAACACCTGCCCCACTGTCAAACCCATGGCGCACAGAAAGTCAAATACCCCGATGAAGACCACGCTACCCTCCAGTTCAAAGATTTCCATAAAAAGTTAAAAGTGCCCTTCGTCATTTATGCAGATTTTGAGAGTTTGACCTCTAAAATCCATTCCGTGTCTCGAGATCCAAGCACCTCCTTAACTGAAAAGTACCAACATCATCAACCGTGTGGATTTTCTTACATGGTTGTCAGCGAATTGGAAAAGTATTGTAAAGA